>SKCR01036578.1:0-69880 GCA_019454045.1 Zanthoxylum bungeanum | reverse complement strand
TTTTCGATCAATTACGGGGAGCCAAGGTATTCTCTAAAATAGACTTGAGATCCGTATCATCAGCTAAAGGTGAAGGAAACAATATACCTAAGACGACTTTTAGAACTCGATATGGATATATGAGTTTTTAGTAATGCCATTCGACAGCTTAGACCTCATGAATTGAATTATCCTACTCATGATTTGGAGTTAGTTGTAGTAGTGTTCGCACTGAAGATTTGGAGACATTATTTGTATGGAGAGAAATGTGAAATCTTCACGGATCATAAGAGTCTCAAGTATTTACTCACGTAAAGGAGTTAAATATGAGACAGAGGCGATGGGTTGAGTTATTGAAAGATTTTGATTGTATTATCGACTATCATCCGGGTAAGGCTAATGTAGTAGCAGATGCTCTTAGTAGGAATCATCGAGTATTCTAGCTCATATGGAAGTTCTACGGTTTCCATTGCTAGTGGAACTCAGATCTTTGAGAGTTGACTTATCAGTTGGTAATTCAGGATCTCTATTAGCAACTCTTAAAGTCATACCTATATTAGTGGAAAGAGTCAGGGAAGCTCGGACTCGAGAAGCTCGTTTTATAAAATCATCGATGAAGTGAAAAAGGAAGAGCGTTCAGATTTCTCACTTAGAGATGACGATACATTGATGTATGAAGATAGATTATGTGTACCTGAAGATGAGAGCTTGAAGAGAGAGATCATGGAAGAAGCCCATTGTTCTGCTTATTCTATGCATCCAGGCAGCACTAAGATGTATAGAACTCCCAAGGAGAATTATTGGTGGAAAGGCATGAAGAAGGAGATAGGCGAGTTTGTATCAAAGTGTTTATCGTGTCAGCAGATTAAAGTAGAACACCAGCATCCTGCAGGTACCTTGCAATCACTTCCTATTCCCGAGTGGAAGTGGGAACACATCACTATGGACTTCGTGTCAGGACTGCCTCGTGCGAAGAAAGGACATGATTCAGTATGGGTGATTGTTGACAGATTGACTAAATCAGCTCATTTTCTACCTGTCAGAGTAGATTATTCTTTGAACAAGTTAGCAGAGCTCTATGTTGATGAAATAGTGAGACTTCATGGAACTTCAGTGTCAATCGTATCAGACAGAGATCCAGATTTATTTACTTCCAGATTCTGGCCAAGTCTACAAGAGGCTTTGGGTACTAAAGTGAAGTTCAGTACTTCTTTTCATCCTCAAACAGATGGGCAGTCAGAGAGAACCATTCAGACTTTAGAAGATATGTTGAGAGCTTGTGTTATGGAATTTAAAGGTAGTTGGGATCAACATCTATCTTTGATGGAGTTTGCTTACAATAATAGTTACCATACTAGATTGGGCATGACAACTTATGAGGCATTATATTGAAGGAAATGTAGAACTCATATATGTTGGGATGAAGCAGGTGAGAGGAAACTCTTAGGTCCTGAGATTGTTCAGATTACTGTTGATAAGATAGAAATGATCATATCAAAGTTGAAGACAGCCCAAGATAGACAGAAGAGTTACGCAGATCTAAAAAGGAAGGACATCGAGTATCATGTGGGAGATAAGATATTTTTGAAGATTTCTCCTTGGAAGAGTGTCATGAGATTTGGCAAGAAATGGAAGTTGAGTCCTCGGTTTATTGGGCCATACAAGATCGTGGAACGAATTGGACCAGTTGCCTACAGATTAGCATTGCCACAGGAATTGTCAAAGATTCACAATGTTTTCCACGTGTCCATATTGAGAAAGTACAGATCAGATCCCTCCCACATTTTGCAGGAGCAACCAGTTGAGTTGAGAGAAGACTTGACATATGCTGAAGAACTTGTGGGAATTCTAACTAGAGAATTGAGACAGCTGAGAATCAGGACGATTCCATTGGTAAAAGTCATTTGGGGTAAACACTCGAAAGCGGAAGCTACTTGGGAGTGTGAGGAAGACATGAGGAATAAATATCCTCATTTGTTTCCACCATCTGGTATGTGAATTTCGAGGACGAAATTCTTTTAAGGGGGAGAGAGTTGTAACACCCCAAATAAATTTAAGGACTAAATTATTAAGTTTGTGGAAGTTGGAATTAAAATGCGGTTAAGATCAAGTTTAGGGTGGCAAACGAATTTTTCCATATAAGTATATATTTTGTACACACACAAGCACACCCTAAGTTCACTCAGCAGCCACCTCTTCCTTTAATAAAAAAAAATAGAATAAAGAAAGATAAGAAAAGAAAGAGTCAGAGACGTGAGAGAGAGAGAGAAGAAGAAAGAGAAAAAGAAGAAAAAGAGAGAAAATAGAATTTTGGTCCCGATCCGGCCGATCCGTAGTTCAAACCCGACCGAGCCTTTAAGGAAAAGTGTAGATCTCGTCGAGAGGATCATTTTGGTGGTGGTTTTATCTTGGGAAACTCCCAATTTTTGTAGAAATCTCGGTAAGAAACTTTTTATGGGTTTTCTTGATTTCTCGTTGATCCGGAACTCCGATCGACGAACCGTCAGCGGCATTAGATCCGGGAGGGGGAGACGAACTTGCGGCCACCGGAAAATCCGGATTCTGGCCGGAGCGTGGTGCTCACGCGCGCCTCACGTGGCGGCGCGTGAGGCCCACGCGCAGATAGAAGGGAGGCGCGTGGACCCCACGCGCCAGGCAAAATTCTGCCGCCGATTTCCCGAGTCTCCTCCGCGAATTTCAGACCATTCCGAGTAGTAACGGACCTCCGAATCTTAAATTTCGTTAGGATTTCGAGAGCGACCGAATCACGTTTCTTTCATGTTCTATCACATTTTCTAGATTAGGATTATGTTCCTTATCGTAAATTCTTTTATCTCTATAGGTGATCGTGATACCGTAAGCAGGGACGGTCCTGCTGCATAGTTCCTTTCTCAGTAGTCAGCTCACCAGGTGCGTGGATAAGCCTGTAACATTGATGTTTTCAAAAGTATACAGTATGTATGTTTTCTTAAATGAATTTTAAGGTAATACATTAAATGAGTTTGTTTTTAGAAAGTTTATATTTTTACTATAAGGTATGGATCGAATATTGATTATGTTGAAATCATGTGTTTGTGATATATGAGAAACTTGCATGATTTGAGATATATGAGCATGGATTTTGGAAATGATTTTTATGTTAGGATGCACCCCGTGTACTGATATGTGCCAGATTATTGCCGTGAGATAAGGTCTCATGTTGCCAGTTATTGCCGTGAGATAAGGTCTCACGTTGCCAGTTTGCTCCGGATGCCAGTTTTGCCGTGGGGAAGCCCCATGTTGCCAGCTTTGCCATATTGTCATGAGGTTGTGCATATAGATGAACAAACAGATTTCATTACAGAGTATTTTGAGCAGTATGAGCTTTATGAGAAATGAGATTTATGATTTGAGTTTTATGAGGAATGAGATTTACGATTTCAAGTAAATGTTTGAGATATCGATTTACAGCTTATGTATTTATTTATATTATGAAAGACTTGTTCGATCCACCTTGTTACTTGATTATCCACGGCACTAAGCTGTGATCCATTGCACTAAGCGTGAGCTTACCCCTTTCCTTAACATTTCAGGTTCAGCAGTTTAGTAGATCATCCTTTCCATCTGCTTTTTCGTCATCATTTCCTGCCAGTAGAGAAAGGTTGTGCCAACAGTAGAGTGTCTTTGGTATGTTTTGAGACTATAATTCTAATTATGTATTTTCTTGGAAGAATTTGTTGTCTAATGTTAGGCATTGAGCCTTTATTTGTTACTGAGGATGATGTATTTTCTTCATGGATATTATGTTGAGTTGGATCATGGAGATCCTATGTTATGATGATATTTTCAGTTTAGATTTTTCCTTGTATTTGGAGGATTAGTCCATATTACAGGGGAAACTCTGCCAGTTTCAGGTCTCCGTCTCACCCCTACCCTACCTAAGGGGACGGGTGTGACATTTAATGGTATCAGAGCCCAGGGTTCATAGATTCTGTAGACACTTCAATTTCTTTATTAGTTATTCTATGTCTTCTAGCGGTTGACATCTTTCATGTGTTTTCAGATGCCTCCGCGTCTCAGAGTTCGAGGTGCAGGTCGAGTTCGTACTCGTAGGATAGCAAATGTTGGCCAACCTTCTAGGGCACCTCCAGTTGATGAGGAGGTTAATTCTTATGATGGGGAAACCTTTGAAGGGAACCCTAATCCTGTTGTAGAAGATTCCATAGCCTCGGTTTTCGGGGATAGTACCCCAGTTCATCATCCTCCTAGTAGTAATGTTCCTCCAGCCCCTGCAGCACCTCAGGGAAATATTCCAGCACCTCCTCCACCTCCTCCAGTAAATCAGGGTTATCCTATACCTCCTCCGGGTTTCTACCCTCTACCTTATTATGCTCCTCCGCCAGCAGATGTTCCTCCTGGTGCTTACCCTTATCCGTATTACTACCCTTCAGCATGGGGTCATGGTCCAGCTCAGGTAGCTCCTATAGTTAATGAAGATAATATTGCTAAAGGAATGAAAGAAAGAGGAGCTGTTGAGTTTGATGGGAAGAAGGATCCCATTGTAGCTGGAAATTTCTTGGACAGGATCGAGAAGGCTTTTGAGTTGATGAGATTAACTGATGAACAGAAATGCCACCATGTGTATCAACTTTTGACTGAGCAAGCTGATAAATGGTGGAAGAGTGTAAGAGGTAAATTCTCAGAGACTAATGTGTTAACTTGGGAGAAGTTCAAGAGGGAGTTCATGAGTAATTATATGAATTCTGCTTTTATGGATGAAAAGCGAAGGGAATTTTATAGGTTGACTCAGGGTAGCCGCACAGTAGATCAGTATGACACCGCATTCCATGAGTTAGTGCAGTTTGTTCCACATTTGAGAGACCATGAACATGGCAAGATGGATCATTTTCTTAATGGTCTGAATGCAGAATTGAGATCCAGGATCCGATTATTTCCTATGGACAGTTTGACAGAGATGGCAGATTTTGCTAGAAAAGCAGAGTTTGCAGAAAGAGAATGGCAAGTTGGGCTAGATTATCAGATAAGGAAGAGAAACAGGGAACATCGATCTTTTGGAGAAGGAAATCAGAGTAAGAAATGGGGTGACTCAAGACCCAGTGGTAGTTATCAGATGAGTTCTGGACAGCCGCAGAAACAAAGTCGACCTACAGTTAGTCAGAGTTCAGTGAGAGCTCCACCTAGTGGGATTCCTAGTGGTCAGCAAGGCCAAGCTCAAGATAGAAGATTTCCACCATGTACTATTTGTGGGAAGAATCATCCTGGAGAGTGCAGATTGGGTACCAAAGGTTGCTTTCTGTGCGGAGAAGTAGGTCACTTGAAGAGAGATTGTCCTAATGTTAATGATAGCAGTAGACAGACTCAGAGGACAGCTGTTCCTCCAGCTCAGAATTTCAGAGGTAATTTTAGTCAGAGTGGGGTTCGTGGTCAGACTTCTGGAGCTCACACAGGTTCAGGTGCTCAGAGTAGAGTTGCTCCAAGTGGTCAGACTAGCAGACCTAGAGCCCAAGGCAGAGTGTTTGCTATGACGCAGCAGGAAGCTTTAGCAGCACCAGAGGTTATCACAGGTATGGTGTCTATCTTTGGTCGAAATGCCCGAATACTTATTGATCCCGGTGCTACACACATTCCTTTGTTTCAAAATCTTTTGCATTGCATGCCGATAGAGAAGGGAGTGAGCTAGATTGTGAGTTAGTTGTTGCTACCCCTGTCGGATATTCCTTTATTGCTAAGCAAGTTTACAGAGGATGTGTAATTCGTGTTGGTGAGCATGATTTGTTAGCAGATTTGATTTGTGTGGAGATACATGATTTTGATGTCATTGTGGGTATGGATTGGTTATCTTTTCATCGTGCAACAGTAAATTGTCATGAGAAAGTTGTGGATTTTGAGGGTCTGGATGGGCAAAGATTTTCCTTTAGAGGGGAGAAAATTTTGTTCCCTCCTATGTGATATCTGCAATACGAGCCAGTAAGTTGTTGCGGAAAGGTTGTGATGCCTATTTAGCTCACATAGTAGATACCAGAATAGGTACATCAGAATTACATGAGATTTCGGTTGTGAGGGAATTTGCAGATGTATTTCCAGATGAACTACCTGGTTTACCACCGAATAGAGAAGTTGATTTCAGCATCGATGTAATTCCTGGTACAGCCCCTATATCCCTTGCTCCTTACAGGATGGCTCCTGTAGAGTTGAAGGAGTTGAAGATACAATTGCAAGAACTGCTAGATAAAGGCTTTATAAAGCCTAGTTTTTCACCATGGGGTGCACCAGTGTTATTCGTGAAGAAGAAAGATGGTTCCATGAGATTGTGTATCGATTATCGGCAATTGAATAAGGTTACCATTCGTAACAAATATCCTTTGCCTCGGATTGATGATCTTTTCGATCAATTACGGGGAGCCAAGGTATTCTCTAAAATAGACTTGAGATCCGGGTATCATCAGCTAAAGGTGAAGGAAGCAGATATACCTAAGACGACTTTTAGAACTCGATATGGACATTATGAGTTTTTAGTAATGCCATTCGGGTTAACTAATGCACCAGCTGCTTTTATGGACTTGATGAATCGAGTGTTCAAACATTATTTGGATAAGTTTGTCATTGTGTTTATTGACGATATCTTAGTGTATTCTAGTAGCGAAGATGAGCATAAAGAACATCTAAGAATCGTTTTACAGACTTTGAGGGGGAAGGAGTTGTATGCCAAGTTTAGCAAGTGTGAGTTTTGGCTTGACAGAATTGCATTCTTAGGCCATGTCATTTCTGCAGATGGCATTTTAGTAGATCCCAATAAGGTAGAAGCAGTGGTTAATTGGGAACCGCCTACCAATGCGACTGAGATACGGAGTTTCTTGGGTTTAGCAGGCTACTACCGACGTTTTGTTCAGGGATTTTCTATCATTGCAGCACCATTGACGAAACTTTTGAAGAAGAATGCAAAATTTGAGTGGACTGAGGAATGTCAGCAAAGTTTTGATAAGCTTAAGGAGTGTTTGACAACTGCTCCAGTGCTTACACTTCCATCAAGCATTGGTGAATATGTGGTGTTCAGTGATGCCTCGAGGAAAGGTTTGGGTTGTGTGTTGATGCAGCATGGGAAGGTGATATCTTATGCTTCTCGACAGCTTAGACCTCATGAATTGAATTATCCTACTCATGATTTGGAGTTAGCTGCAGTAGTGTTCGCACTGAAGATTTGGAGACATTATTTGTATGGAGAGAAATGTGAAATCTTCACGGATCATAAGAGTCTCAAGTATTTACTCACGCAAAAGGAGTTAAATATGAGACAGAGGCGATGGGTTGAGTTATTGAAAGATTTTGATTGTATTATCGACTATCATCCGGGTAAGGCTAATGTAGTAGCAGATGCTCTTAGTAGGAAATCATCGAGTATTCTAGCTCATATGGAAGTTCTACGGTTGCCATTGCTAGTGGAACTCAGATCTTTGAGAGTTGACTTATCAGTTGGTAATTCAGGATCTCTATTAGCAACTCTTAAAGTCAGACCTATATTAGTGGAAAGAGTCAGGGAAGCTCAGACTCGGGATGCTCGTTTTATGAAAATCATCGATGAAGTGAAAAAGGAAGAGCGTTCAGATTTCTCGCTTAGAGATGACGATACATTGATGTATGAAGATAGATTATGTGTACCTGAAGATGAGAGCTTGAAGAGAGAGATCATGGAAGAAGCCCATTGTTCTGCTTATTCTATGCATCCAGGCAGCACTAAGATGTATAGAACTCTCAAGGAGAATTATTGGTGGAAAGGCATGAAGAAGGAGATAGGCGAGTTTGTATCAAAGTGTTTATCGTGTCAGCAGATTAAAGTAGAACACCAGCATCCTGCAGGTACCTTGCAATCACTTCCTATTCCCGAGTGGAAGTGGGAACACATCACTATGGACTTCGTGTCAGGACTGCCTCGTACGAAGAAAGACATGATTCAGTATGGGTGATTGTTGACAGATTGACTAAATCAGCTCATTTTCTACCTGTCAGAGTAGATTATTCTTTGAACAAGTTAGCAGAGCTCTATGTTGATGAAATAGTGAGACTTCATGGAACTCCAGTGTCAATCGTATCAGACAGAGATCCAAGATTTACTTCCAGATTCTGGCCAAGTCTACAAGAGGCTTTGGGTACTAAAGTGAAGTTCAGTACTTCTTTTCATCCTCAGACAGATGGGCAGTCAGAGAGAACCATTCAGACTTTAGAAGATATGTTGAGAGCTTGTGTTATGGAATTTAAAGGTAGTTGGGATCAACATCTATCTTTGATGGAGTTTGCTTACAATAATAGTTACCATGCTAGTTTGGGCATGACACCTTATGAGGCATTATATGGAAGGAAATGTAGAACTCCTATATGTTGGGATGAAGCAGGTGAGAGGAAACTCTTAGGTCCTGAGATTGTTCAGATTACTGTTGATAAGATAGAAGTGATCAGATCAAAGTTGAAGACAGCCCAAGATAGACAGAAGAGTTACGCAGATCTAAAAAGGAAGGACATCGAGTATCAGGTGGGAGATAAGGTATTTTTGAAGATTTCTCCTTGGAAGAGTGTCATGAGATTTGGCAAGAAATGGAAGTTGAGTCCTCGGTTTATTGGGCCATACGAGATCGTGGAACGAATTGGACCAGTTGCCTACAGATTAGCATTGCCACAGGAATTGTCAAAGATTCACAATGTTTTCCACGTGTCCATGTTGAGAAAGTACAGATCAGATCCCTCCCACATTTTGCAGGAGCAACCAGTTGAGTTGAGAGAAGACTTGACATATGCTGAAGAACCAGTGGGAATTCTAACTAGAGAATTGAGACAGCTGAGAAACAGGACGATTCCATTGGTAAAAGTCCTTTGGGGTAAACACTCGAAAGCGGAAGCTACTTGGGAGCGTGAGGAAGACATGAGGAATAAATATCCTCATTTGTTTCCACCATCTGGTATGTGAATTTCGAGGACGAAATTCTTTTAAGGGGGAGAGAGTTGTAACACCCCAAATAAATTTAAGGACTAAATTATTAAGTTTGTGGAAGTTGGAATTAAAATGCGGTTAAGATCAAGTTTAGGGTGGCAAACGAATTTTGCCATATAAGTATATATTTTGTACACACACGCACACCCTAAGTTCACTCAGCAGCCACCTCTTCCTTTAATAAAAAAAATAGAATAAAGAAAGATAAGAAAAGAAAGAGTCAGAGACGTGAGAGAGAGAGAGAGAAGAAGAAAGAGAAAAGAAGAAAAAGAGAGAAAATAGAATTTTGGTCCCGATCCGGCCGATCCGTAGTTCAAACCCGACCGAGCCTTTAAGGAAAAGTGTAGATCTCGTCGAGAGGATCATTTTGGTGGTGGTTTTATCTTGGGAAACTCCCAATTTTTGTAGAAATCTCGGTAAGAAACTTTTTATGGTTTTTCTTGATTTCTCGTTGATCCGGAACTCCGATCGACGAACCGTCAGCGGCATTAGATCCGGGAGGGGGAGACGAACTTGCGGCCACCGGAAAATCCGGATTCTGGCCGGAGCGTGGTGCTCACGCGCGCCTCACGTGGCGGCGCGTGAGGCCCACGCGCAGATAGAAGGGGAGGCGCGTGGACCCCACGCGCCAAGCAGAATTCTGCCGCCGATTTCCCGAGTCTCCTCCGTGAATTTCAGACCATTCCGAGTAGTAACGGACCTCCGAATCTTAAATTTCGTTAGGATTTCGAGAGCGACCGAATCACGTTTCTTTCATGTTCTATCACATTTTCTAGATTAGGATTATGTTCCTTATCGTAAATTCTTTTATCTCTATAGGTGATCGTGATACCGTAAGCAGGGACGGTCCTGCTGCATAGTTCATTTCTCAGTAGTCAGCTCACCAGGTGCGTGGATAAGCCTGTAACATTGATGTTTTCAAAAGTATACAGTATGTATGTTTTCTTAAATGAATTTTAAGGTAATACATTAAATGAGTTTGTTTTTAGAAAGTTTATATTTTTACTATAAGGTATGGATCGAATATTGATTATGTTGAAATCATGTGTTTGTGATATATGAGAAACTTGCATGATTTGAGATATATGAGCATGGATTTTGGAAATGATTTTTATGTTAGGATGCACCCCGTGTACTGATATGTGCCAGATTATTGCCGTGAGATAAGGTCTCATGTTGCCAGTTATTGCCGTGAGATAAGGTCTCACGTTGCCAGTTTGCTCCGGATGCCAGTTTTGCCGTGGGGAAGCCCCATGTTGCCAGCTTTGCCATATTGTCATGAGGTTGTGCATATAGATGAACAAACAGATTTATCATTACAGAGTATTTTGAGCAGTATAAGCTTTATGAGAAATGAGATTTATGATTTGAGTTTTATGAGGAATGAGATTTACGATTTCAAGTAAATGTTTGAGATATCGATTTACAGCTTATGTATTTATTTATATTATGAAAGACTTGTTCGATCCACCTTGTTACTTGATTATCCACGGCACTAAGCTGTGATCCATTGCACTAAGCGTGAGCTTACCCCTTTCCTTAACATTTCAGGTTCAGCAGTTTAGTAGATCATCATTTCCATCTGCTTTTTCGTCATCATTTCCTGCCAGTAGAGAAAGGTTGTGCCAACAGTAGAGTGTCTTTGGTATGTTTTGAGACTATAATTCTAATTATGTATTTTCTTGGAAGAATTTGTTGTCTAATGTTAGGCATTGAGCCTTTATTTGTTACTGAGGATGATGTATTTTCTTCATGGATATTATGTTGAGTTGGATCATGGAGATCCTATGTTATGATGATATTTTCAGTTTAGATTTTTCCTTGTATTTGGAGGATTAGTCCATATTACAGGGGAAACTCTGCCAGTTTCAGGTCTCCGTCCCACCCCTACCCTACCTAAGGGAATGGGTATGACAGTGTCCACCAGCACAGAGTCCAGTCAGAGTCAAAAGTAAAGTTGCATGCATACACTAGTGTGGTATAAGTATTATAAGTATTTGTTAATGATTGTAAAAGAAAAGCATTTCGAGCATACAGTTGTAAGTAACAAAATTAATTTATAGTAATTAGTTGGTTTATGGTTTCCATGCATGACATTGCATTTGAATAGTTTAGAATATAGCTGGAAAGTTATAGGCTTATGGGGTTAACATTGTTATCCCCTGCCGGTAACATCTCCCAGATCGGGGATGTTACATCGGTGCTTCGCATAACGAAAGTGGGTCTAACCAATGGATATCTAGTATAGGTGTATTTTAAATATTTTATGTAAAACTACATTTTTTTCGAGTTTGTAGGACAAAACGAGGACCAAAATGAAGTCCGGAAACTCCGGAACGTAGAAAATGAAGTTTTAGTATTCTTCAGTTCTACGTGTCATGATGCGGAAGCTTGAGAGTCGAGACGCTCCAAAGTATGAGAGCAACTACGAGGGCTTAATGTCTTGGCATCGCGATGAGGAATGGTGAGCGTCGTGACGCGCCTAGGTCTGATGCTTTATGTCACAACGCTAGAGGGATAGATTTGCGACACTGCTCTATACAGTGAGCAATTTCTACTTCAAACCAATACTAAACACTTCCAAATTTCTCACAATACTTCAAATACACCTAAAATCTAATTTTAGTATCATTACCACCATCAACACGTGTTATACAACTAACATATATGAATTCTAAAAACGTGTATGCATTTGTTTGAATTTAAACACAAACCAATTTAGAATCCCACTATGAAATGTTCACCCAAAGGTGGTCAAGTGTTTCTAGAATGGTAGCCATAACTTTAAGCTTTAATCTAGAGTTCTAAACTCTTATTAATTTGTTCCATGACCAACATGAACATTTTTGACCCAATCACAAGCATATTGTGTTTATACTTCCATAGCATCATAACACAATTCATTAGTCTAATTTCAACTTTAAGCATGTAATTATGCATCCAATATATAATGCATCACTATATGCCTTACTAATGAACACTCACTAATGAAGAACATAGCTTATGATAAGATAAAATATTACTTAGGAAGCTTGATATAAAGATCCAATCTCCTTCTCATTGTTGAAATTGTTGGAGAACTTTCAAGGTTTAGCAAGCTTCACTCCGAGATCCAATCTTGATTCCAATGCAAGCAAACTTCACTCCCAGATCCAATCTTGATTTCTCTAAAATGAAATGTTGTAGAGATTTTCCAAATCATCTCGAAAACTTATATAACTTAGGCTAATTTCTCCAAGAATTACTTTTATTTTCATACGCTTAAGCTTATCAAGCTTATTTAGCTTATCTTTTGCTTAATTAAAACATTCCTCAAGCTTGCTATTTATAGCAAAACTTAGAAAATTTTTAATTAACAAAAGTTTTAATCAACTTTTAGGTGGGCTTAATCCAATTTGTCCAAATATGAATAATTAGGTGTGACTAATCACCTTTGTCTACCACTTTGATTTATTCTAGTTAAATCAAGACAAAGATTAGCAAATGGATTAGTTCGATGTTTGCCATTTTGATTTAATCCAATTAAATCAAGCCAAATACACCTATAATTTCACATTTACAATTACCAAAGTATACTCAAATGATAGAGATATTTATAAATTTATAATTAAGCCCTTGTGTAAATCTTGAATTAATCCAATTAATCCAATTAGGTCAAAGTAAATAATCAATGTTATCTAATAACACTTAATTATCTTAGTTCATAATTATAATATTGGATATTACCCTTTATCAAAATTAATCGGCTACCCAAGTACTCAACGAGTATACTTTATATTGTGATACTCTCTAAGTCCAGACATGTTTATCATATAAGCCTAGCTAATATGTACGCAATTCGGCCAGCTCCGAATTCGAGAAGATCATTGTAACGCCTCGGTAATCTCAACGATTACTACCCGGTAATTCCAATGACTACTATGCTAAAGGTGGAATAATACGTTATATGTATCATGTTTAAGCATGTATGTGCTCATGAAATGATTTTTTGGACATTCGACAAATTCCTTACAGTTCCGATATGAAATTTGTTCGATGTTCCACTACGGATAGTCCTTAATATTTAGGCTATAATATTTTCATACGATATCCGATTTTTATGAATTTTATATTGTTGGAAAGCTAAGACCAAGACCTACAATCTTTGTGTTGGACATATTTCCAAATTTAGAATTAAAAGAGGTCAAAAATCATGATTTTCGTGGATTCTACTGTGAAATTCGAGAATGAGCTAGAATTGGATGATGTGGCACAACTTTAGCCACTCATTTCATTTAAAAAAATCATCCCTTTTGCCTATAAATTGAAAACTATTCACTCATCTCTGTCAATAGCCAAAAACGTGAAGAAAGAAATAAATGGAGAAGCTTCTCCTCACTCCATTCTTGCTTATTAAAAGACTTTCATTCTTTATGCTAAGTAGAAGATTCAAGCTTCATCCAAAGCATGGTAAGCTTCCATTCTCTTTCTATCTTCTCAATTTTCAGTTTTGGACAAAGAAAATAAAGCCCCAAATCGTCATTCATCAACCCTAGTTCCTCACTTTTGTATTTTAGCTTAATGCAGTGATTAGTAAGCATATTCAATAATTGTATGATCTTATACACATGGATAAAGCATGGTTGTGTTGATGCCCAAGTTTCCCATTTTAGAAGAGGTCGACCGAAGGAGGATAAGAGAGTGAAGTTGATGTTTTTGTTGTGTTTGATTGATGATATGGAATGAGTTTAGGTTAAGTTGAATTATAGTTTGGATGATAGTATTGGTGATTGTTTTGGGCATTGTCATTGAAGATTTTATGCTGGGCCCTAAAAAAGGGCGAGCATCGCGACGCCAATAGGCTAGTGTCGCGATGCGTAACAAAGGGAGGCTCTCTGCCTCGAGTCGGTCGTATTGATTTCAGATATTGCAATGATTCTAAGGTTTTATTGAACTCGGGTCGGTAGCGTTGAACTTGGGTCGGTGGTGTGGAAGACTCGGGTCGGTGGTGAGGAAGTCTCGAGTCGGTCATGTGGAAGACTCGGGTTGGTGGTAAAGAAGCCTCAAGTAGGTCGTGTGAAGCCTTGGGTCGGTCTTGTAGAAGTCGCGACGCTCAACACCTGGCATCGCGACGTAGAACATAAAATACTCTATATTTGAGTCTGCTAGTATGGATGTCGTGACGCTCCCGACCCAACATTGTGATGCGTAACAGAAACAATTTCATTTCATTTCTATTGCAACTTAGGATGTTAGAGGCCAACCTAGGGGTTTCGTATCGGCGCATTGTAACAGACCGGTAGCGTGTAACCTGCCCAGCACAGTAAATAATTATACGAAGCATGTTAATATTCATTTTATGATATAAAAATGATTTCCATGACTTAGAAATCCCGACCGGAGACTCGGGATAAATTTTCAAGTTTTAGCGCTTTTCCTCTAAATTTTTCATTTTGAACAGCTGTTAGTAAAACAGCCATAACTTTTTTGTTTTAACTCCGATTTTGACAAATAATATACCATTTCGAAGCTAAGACATAGAAGAACAAACTTCGCTTTGAATATGTCTTCAAATTCGGAGCCAAACTAAGTGTAAATGCCTGTTTTTCTGGGTGACCTGCACTGTTACGGATTTGATTAAAATTGGGCATGTGGCTTAATCTTAGCCACTCATTTAACAACAAAAAAATCAGCCATTTTTTTAAAGTAAAAGCCACTATTTCCCCTTCCTTTTTCCAGAGAAAAAACGTGAGAGAGAGCTTCTCCATCCTCTCAATGTTCTTCAAGCCTTCAATGCCATTTTGATGAAGATTTTGGTGATTCTAAGTTGATTTCCCCATGCCAGTAAGCTTCTACTACTCTCCTCTTCTTTTATTTTCAGTTTTGACCATGAAAATCCTTCCTCAAAATTCGAAACTTTGAACCCTAGAATTTGGGGGTTTTTGATTTTTGGATTTGATAGAAGTTATGGCATGATTATGTTGTTATTTAGTGGAGGTATAACATGGTTATAACTTTGGTATTGATTGAATGTACATGATGAGCTTGGAAAGTGAGTGGTGATTTTGTTGATTTGTTGACTTGCTAATATGGAATGAGTGTTGTATGATGATATGACCACAAAATAATTTGTTTGGTTTGATTGGAATGGAAAATGCAAAAGTAATAAATTGGTCAGTTTTGTTAAAACAGTAGGCCAGGTTTGTACTCTGATTTTCGTGGCATTGTAAGAGGAATTAGCAAAAGTGTAAAACATGAAACTTGTTGCTTTATGTCTTATATATATGTTTGTAAAATGGTTTTGTGAAATATTGAGTATTGGGAAAGTTATAGCATGATGATTTGGGCTGGTTCTGTCAGATTTTCATGCAGGCAGCTAGCTATAAATCAATTAATATGAGGACCTTATGAGCTGAATTAGGTTAAATGATAAACATGAGTTTTGTTCATTTATGTGTTAAATAAATGCCTGTAAAGTGGTTTTTCAATTGGACTTAAATTTCTTCTGAAATGATAAAGAAACCGAGAGATGTTCATGTTGTAGCACTGCTGGAAACATAGCTAAAAAATTTTAAGTTTGTGTTTTTATGATTTAACCCGGTTTGATAAGTGTTTGCGGGAATAATTTGAGTGTTTTGATCATAAATTGATGAAGTAATAATGATGATGCTTATGAGCGTGAAATGCCAATATGCATCAGAAATGCATTGAGTAATGACTTTTGAATAAATAAAGATTAAGTGTGAATAAGTATTTTGACGTTAATAAGTTTATTGTACTTGTAAATTAAAGGAAAAGGAATCGATGTATGCATGCTTTGGAAACCTAATGATGACAACATAAAGTGTCAGCGTCGGATAACGTCGGAATCCAGGTAAGTACACTATGTGATGATTTCCTTGGGTTGTTTGATATTGAAAGGTTAGAGTTAAGATAAGTTTGAAAATGGGAATAAGAAATTGACAATGAACATGATAGGTCGTTCTAGAGACTCCACATAGAAGGAAATTGGTTAAATTAAAGTAATATGCAAAATTGTGAGACTTGGGCAGTAAACCCTAAAATTTGAGATTTGGGAATTTATACCTAAGTGTAATTATAGATATGTTTTATCATGTTATAGAAATGATACTTGGTGATTGAAATGAAAATTGGGATTAGACAAAGATTTAGCAAATACGAGATAAGGCATGCATGTGAAGTTGGACATTTAATGTAAACTCGAAATTTTAAAACAAAAGACGATGGGAGTAAAACTTGATTGGAGTTACGATTGTGAAAATATATAATGATGCCATTTTGTTGAGTGAGTTATGAATGTATTGGATAAAGCATGAATATGCATACTTGTATATGTTGAGAATATTTGTACTTATGATGAGAATGTATTTCCTCGTAGCGTGAATTAACTTCAATATGAATGCACTGGTATGAGTTATGACATATGGTTGAGATATGGAAACGCTCGGAATGTATGTTATCCATGGATTACAGGTAAATGTTATGGTCTTATAATTATGAGTGAATATGAATTATGAAATGTGAATAACCTATAAAGATAATTTGAGATGTGTGATTGGATGAGATTGCGGACTTGCATAATGGTATGTTCATATATTGTATGAAATATGGATAAAGAATAAAATGACTAGATGCTGTTGAACACAGTTTATGAATGAGAAAGCATGCGTCATCTTTAAATGAATATATATATATATGTGTTGAGGCATATGTGAGAATATGAAGTAATGATGTGGCAAGTATTTATATTCATGTGAGATTGTAAGTCAAAGCATGTGTGTTATATGCAAAGTATGATGAGGATGAAAAGACATATAGAACATGAGTTAACTCGAAATAAAAGCATGTAAGGTATAGAATGCATATGTCATTAATTTATGAGTTTGCATGAATATGTACATGAACACATATGACACGGTAAGAAAGCATGGCTAGGGTAGAAAGGAGCATGAGAAATGCATATATATATATGTGTGCTAAGATTTTCAGCAGTTGAGCAAAAGTTAAGAATGTTTTCAAAGATTCAAAATGTTTTAAAGAAAAGTTTCAATATGCTTTTGAAAGAAACGTATTTCAGAAAATGTTTCATACGGTTTCGAGATTCAAGCATGATTTTATATTTTTTGAGGCATGAGGGAAAAACTCACCCCAGTATATAACTTGAGATTCAGTTGGAATTGACGGATATCATATGGATTCGGGATTTGGGATTTGACCCATCCCAGCTGTACACTAATTGGAATTGACGGATTTAGACACATATGCACATGTGGAGGACTGGGGGGACGCTCCTAGATCCTCAGCGCTCAGATGGTATATTCCTGGGCGGAGATGCGCCTACGGGCGGAGATGCGCGTACGGGCGGAGATGCGCCTACGGGCGGAGATGCGCCTTCGGGCGGAGATGCGCCTACGGGCGGAGATGTGCCTACAGGCGGAGATGCGCCTATGGGCAGAGATGCGTCTTCGGGCGGAGATGCGCCTAAGGGATTTCAGATTTCAGTTTGGTTTTCAGAAAAAAATTTCAGATTTCAGTTTTCAGAAAGGAGTTTCAGAAAAGAACTTAGAAAGATGGATTTAGAAAAAGGTACAAGAAAAAGAAAGAATTTCAGAATGAGTTTTCAGAAAGCAGATTTTTAGTAAAAGAGTTTTCTAGAACAT
Source organism: Zanthoxylum bungeanum (assembly GCA_019454045.1). Lineage (NCBI taxonomy): Eukaryota > Viridiplantae > Streptophyta > Magnoliopsida > Sapindales > Rutaceae > Zanthoxylum > Zanthoxylum bungeanum. The sequence continues at coordinate 52,261 of SKCR01036578.1, read as the reverse complement.
AAAAACGAAGGAAATTTCAAGTATGAGTTTTTCGAAAAAGTTTTTTTTTTTAAAAGAATGTTTTCTAAATAGAATGTATTATGAAAAATTATGAGTTTTCTAAAAAGAAAGAAACTTTTCAAGCAAAGTGAAGTTATAAGATGTTATTATGAATTAAAGGTTTTTAAAGTTCATGTGATTCATGCATATGATGTTTGAGCACGATGATATTGTTACCTATGTGTGTACATATGATTGACGATTGTATGTTGTATGGTAGAGGTGCTGGATAGGATCCGTTCGGATGGAATCCACCCCATACCTATTCTAAAATAGGTAATGGGTTCTGTACAAGCATTGTTTGTACGAACCAGCACTAGTGCATACACATGATGATGAGATGCATATTTGTTGTATATATAATTAATATGGATTGTATATGATGAATCAATGATGTGTTAAATAGAATGGTAAGAAGATAACTTAGATAAGTTACCTGAGCTTAAGGTAGTAGAGTAAAAAGAAAGATAAACAGTTAAGAAAATGTAAAGGCGTTATGCTGGTGTGTGAGCAATGTAGTATAATGTACTATGACTGTTATACATATGAGATCTTAAGTGTGTTGTGAATTAAAATGGTTCTGTTGCGACTTAAAAATTAAAATATATAAGAGATTGTGTATAGGGTTTTAATAACCAATATATGATTATTGAAAAGATGATATATGTTGTACATGTGATGGTATAGATTATCTAAGAATGATATATGGTTGCAAGATATGGATATTGTGAAAAGTTGATGATTGATATACATATGATTACAATGATTGCAAATGAATAAGCTAGGAAGCACGTCATTAGAAAACAGAAAGATATGAGTGTATGGATGCTAACATAAAAGGAATATAAGAAATGGAATGTTTGCCAATCGGCTAGGAAATAGATAGTATGAACAGTTGGTAATTTGGAGAATGTTTGATCACTTAGAAACGCCAGGAATAATATGTAAACTGGAATTCAGACCTTGCATGTGTATGATGCTCAAGGTGAAACATAGTTACTTACTGAGTCTTATGACTCACTATACTACAGTGTTTGAGTTTTGCAGGTTGGCGACCCGAATGGTCGACCATGGGTCTTCAGAGTTGCAGAGCAGCCGGATAGCAGCGTTTCAGTTAGCCAGTCACTAGGTCTTGGGGAAATAAAGAGTCTAGTAGTTTATGTTGTAGATTGTATGAGTCGTAACGTGCTGAGCACGGATGTTTATTTTAGAAAAGTTTTTGTATATGTGTATTTTCAGGCACGAAGCCCTGGTTATATTGTGTTTATATGTCTGCATCGCATATTTGTTGGGCCCTTAGATTGCATTGATGTTGTGATTCCGGCCTGAGGCCGAGATTTTATGTTTATGTTGTTTATGGATGCTGACTTTAGGCCAGGTTGCATGATGTAACGATTATATCATGCCGAAATTTTTCTAGATACAGAGGCTTATGGAGATGGGTTTAGCATGTCTCCTGCCGGTAACATTGCTGCTAAAGCGGGATGTTACAATGATGGTATCAGAGCATAGGTTAAAGTGTGTCGGTGACTGCAGCTGCTGGCTATTCGACTATCTCAGTAAGTATTTGTTATTTATGGACCATATCGGTCTCTTGTTTGAGAATGAATTTGCTGAGAATGATTGTGGCCTGATAATGATATGATATGTTGTGCATAGTTTGCAAGAGTACGAAAAGAATGAGTTGACTGATATGTATCAGTGTGATATAAATGAGTATGAAATGGATGTTATGTATGAGAATGTTAGTATGGATATGATATGTATTATTGTGACATGAATGTGCATGTTTCCGTTTAGATTAACCCGAGTCGGGATTCGAGGACGAATCCTATTTAAGGGGGGAAGATTGTAACAGATCGGTAGCGTGTAACCTGCCCAGCACAGTAAATAATTATGCGAAGCATGTTAATATTCATTTTATGATATAAAAATGATTTCCATGACTTAGAAATCCCGACCGGAGACTCGGGATAAATTTTCAAGTTTTAGCGTTTTTCCTCTAAATTTTTCATTTTGAACAGATGTTAGTAAAACAGCCATAACTTTTCCGTTTTAACTCCGATTTTGACGAATAATATACCATTTCGAAGCTAAGACATAGAAGAACAAACTTTGCTTTGAATATTTCTTCAAATTCGGAGCCAAACGAAGTCTAAAAAGCCTGTTTTTCTGGGTGACCTGCACTGTTATGGATTTGATTAAAATTGGGCATGTGGCTTAATCTTAGCCACTCATTTAACAACAAAAAAATCAACCATTTTTTTAAAGTAAAAGCCACTATTTCCCCTTCCTTTTTCCAGAGAAAAAACGTGAGAGAGAGCTTCTCCATCCTCTCAATGTTCTTCAAGCCTTCAATGCATTTTGATGAAGATTTTGGTGATTCTAAGTTGATTTCCCCATGCCAGTAAGCTTCTACTACTCTCCTCTTCTTTTATTTTCAGTTTTGACCGTGAAAATCCTTCCTCAAAATTCGAAACTTTGAACCCTAGAATTTGGGGGTTTTTGATTTTTGGATTTGATAGAAGTTATGGCATGATTATGTTGTTATTTAGTGGAGGTATAACATGGTTATAACTTTGGTATTGATTGAATGTACATGATGAGCTTGGAAAGTGAGTGGTGATTTTGTTGATTTGTTGACTTACTAATATGGAATGAGTGTTGTATGATGATATGACCACAAAATAATTTGTTTGGTTTGATTGGAATGGAAAATGCAAAAGTAATAAATTGGTCAGTTTTGTTAAAACAGTAGGCCAGGTTTGTACTCTGATTTTCGTGGCATTGTAAGAGGAATTAGCAAAAGTGTAAAACATGAAACTTGTTGATTTTTTTCTTATATATATGTTTGTAAAATGGTTTTGTGAAATATTGAGTATTGGGAAAGTTATAGCATGATGATTTGGGCTGGTTCTGTCAGATTTTCATGCAGGCAGCTAGCTATAAATCAATTAATATGAGGACCTTATGAGCTGAATTAGGTTAAATGATAAACATGAGTTTTGTTCATTTATGTGTTAAATAAATGCCTGTAAAGTGGGTTTTCAATTGGACTTAAATTTCTTCTGAAATGATAAAGAAACCGAGAGATGTTCATGTTGTAACACTGCTGGAAACATAGCTAAAAAATTTTAAGTTTGTGTTTTATGATTTAACCCGGTTTGATAAGTGTTTGCGGGAATAATTTGAGTGTTTTGATCATAAATTGATGAAGTAATAATGATGATGCTTATGAGCGTGAAATGCCAATATGCATCAGAAATGCATTGAGTAATGACTTTTGAATAAATAAAGATTAAGTGTGAATAAGTATTTTGACGTTAATAAGTTTATTGTACTTGTAAATTAAAGGAAAAGGAATCGATGTATGCATGCTTTGGAAACCTAATGATGACAACATAAAGTTTCAGCATCGGATAACGTCGGAATCCAGGTAAGTACACTATGTGATGATTTCCTTGGGTTGTTTGATATTGAAAGGTTAGAGTTAAGATAAGTTTGAAAATGGGAATAAGAAATTGACAATGAACATGATAGGTCGTTCTAGAGACTCCACATAGAAGGAAATTGGTTAAATTAAAGTAATATGCAAAATTGTGAGACTTGGGCAGTAAACCCTAAAATTTGAGATTTGGGAATTTATACCTAAGTGTAATTATAGATATGTTTTATCATGTTATAAAAATGATACTTGGTGATAGAAATGAAAATTGGGATTAGACAAAGATTTAGCAAATACGAGATAAGGTATGCATGTGAAGTTGGACATTTAATGTAAACTCGGAAATTTTAAAAAAAAAGACGATGAGAGTAAAACTTGATTGGAGTTACGATTGTGAAAATATATAATGATGCCATTTTGTTTAGTGAGTTTATGAATGTATTGGATAAAACATGAATATGCATACTTGTATATGTTGAGAATATTTGTACTTATGATGAGAATGTATTTTCTCGTACCGTGAATTAACTTCAATATGAATGCACTGGTATGAGTTATGGCATATGGTTGAGATATGGAAACGCTCGGAATGTATGTTATCCATGGATTACAGGTAAATGTTATGGTCTTATAATTATGAGTGAATATGAATTATGAAATGTGAATAACCTATAAAGATAATTTGAGATGTGTGATTGGATGAGATTGCGGACTTGCATAATGGTATGTTCATATATTGTATGAAATATGGATAAAGAATAAAATGACTAGATGCTGTTGAACACAGTTTATGAATGAGAAATCATGCGTCATCTTTAAATGAATATATATATATATATATGTTGAGGCATATGTGAGAATATTAAGTAATGATATGGCAAGTATTTATATTCATGTGAGATTGTAAGTCAAAGCATGTGTGTTATATGCAAAGTATGATGAGGATGAAAAGACATACAGAACATGAGTTAACTCGAAATAAAAGCATGTAAGGAATAAAATGCATGTCATTAATTTATGAGTTTGCATGAATATGTACATGAACACATATGACACGGTAAGAAAGCATGGCTAGGGTAGAAAGGAACATGAGAAATGCATATATATATATATATATATATGTGTGCTAAGATTTTCAGCAGTTGAGCAAAAGTTAAGAATGTTTTCAAAGATTCAAAATTTTTTAAAGAAAAGTTTCAATATGCTTTTGAAAGAAACGTATTTCAGAAAATGTTTCATACGGTTTCGAGATTCAAGCATGATTTTATATTTTTCGGGGCATGAGGGAAAAACTCGCCCCAATATATAACTTGAGATTCAGTTGGAATTGACGGATATCATATGGATTCGGGATTTGGGATTTGACCCATCCCAGCTGTATACTAATTGGAATTGACGGATTTAGACACATGTGCACATATGGAGGACTGGGGGGACGCTCCTAGATCCTCAGCGCTCAGATAGTACATTCATGGGCGGAGATGCACCTACGGGCGGAGATGTTCATTCGGGCGGAGATGCGCCTACGGGCGGAGATGCGCTTACGGCCGGGGATTCGATTTTCAGAAAAAAAAAATGATTTCAGATTTCAGTTTTGTTTTCAGAAAAAAGATTTCAGATTTCAGTTTGGTTTTCAGAAAAAAGATTTCAGATTTCAGTTTTCAGAAAAGAGTTTCAGAAAAGAACTTAGAAATATGGTTTTAGAAAAAGGTACAAGAAAAAGAAAGAATTTCAGAATGAGTTTTCAGAAAGCAGATTTTTAGTAAAAGAGTTTTCTAGAACATAAAAACGAAGGAAATTTCAAGTATGAGTTTTCCGAAAAAGTTTTTTTATTTAAAAGAATGTTTTCTAAATAGAATGTATTATGAAAAATTATGAGTTTTCTAAAAAAAAAGAAACTTTCCAAGCAAAGTGAAGTTATAAGATGTTATTATGAATTAAAGCTTTTTAAAGTTAATGTGATTCATGCATATGATGTTTGCGCACGATGATATTGTTACCTATGTGTGTACATATGATTGACGATTGTATGTTGCATGGTAGAGGTGCTGGATAGGATCCGTTCGGATGGAATCCACCCCATACCTATTCTAAAATAGGTAATGGGTTCTGTATGAGCATTGTTTGCACGAACCAGCACTAGTGCATACACATGATGATGATATGCATATTTGCTGTATATATAATTAATATGGATTGTATATGATGAATCAATGATTTGTTAAATAGAATGGTAAGAAGATAACTTAGATAAGTTACCTGAGCTTAAGGTAGTAGAGTAAAAAGAAAGATAAGAAGTTAAGAAAATGAAAAGGCGTTATGCTGGTGTGTGAGCAATGTAGTATAATGTACTATGACTGTTATACATATGAGATCTTAAGTGTGTTGTGAATTAAAATGGTTCTGTTGCGACTTAAAAATTAAAATATATAAGAGCTTGTGTATAGGGTTTTAATAACCAATATATGATTATTGAAAAGATGATATATGTCGTACATGTGATGGTATAGATTATATAAGAATGATATATGGTTGCAAGATATGGATATTGTGAAAAGTTCATGATTGATATACATATGATTACAATGATTGCAAATGAATAAGCTAGGAAACACGTCATTAGAAAACAGAAAGATATGAGTGTATGGATGCTCACATAAAATGAATATAAGAAATGGAATGTTTTCCAATCGGCTAGGAAACAGATAGTATGAACAGTTGGTAATTTGGAGAATGTTTGATCACTTAGAAACGCCAGGAATAATATGTAAACTGGAATTCAGACCTTGCATGTGTATGATGCTCAAGGTGAAGCATAGTTACTTACTGAGTCTTATGACTCACTATACTACAGTGTTTGAGTTTTGCAAGTTGGCGACCCGAATGGTCGACCATGGGTCTTCAGAGTTGCAGAGCAGCCGGATAGCAGCGTTGCAGTTAGCCAGTCACTAGGTCTTGGGGAAATAAAGAGTCTAGTAGTTTATGTTGTAGATTGTATGAGTCGTAACGTGTTGAGCACATATGTTTATTTTAGAAAAGTTTTTGTATATGTGTATTTTCAGACACGAAGCCCTGGTTATATTGTGTTTATATGTCTGCATTGCATATTTGTTGGGCCCTTAGATTGCATTGATGTTGTGATTTCGGCCTAAGGTCGAGATTTTATGTTTATGTTGTTTATGGATGCTGGCCTTAGGCCAGGTTGCATGATGTAACGATTACATCATGCCGAAATTTTTCTAGATACAAAGGCTTATGGAGATGGGTTTAGCATGTCTCCTGCCGGTAACATTGCTGCTAAAGCGGGATGTTACACGCATATACACGTATTATGTCATGGTACAAGCATAATTCATGACTTGTATACTAATTAAGTTTATCAATTATAGATCATCGCAAGAACCGTAACTTTCTTAGGCAAAATGAATTAATGCCAGTCAAATTTCAAATAGTGAGTGGACCCTTTTATCAAATTTATTTCTACTTATTTGCTTTTGATTTAAGACTTACTTTTCAGCACATAGGGCGTTAGCCAAGTTTATTTCAGTTCTTTTATGAATAAGAATGTTTTGAGAAATATTTTAGAAAATGGTGATTTTTAAAGCATGGCTTTTATGATTTTTGGAGTCATGAAGCAAAAATCCACCTCATATGCAACTTGGTACAAATATTGGAATTGAATATTACTAGAATTGATGGATTCAGAATGTGTGCACATGTAGTTCATGATTTGAGATGACAGATATCCCATATCTTAGATTTAAGGGCTATGGGACGGTGAGTAGTAACTCCCCTAGACCCTAGATTCAGAGTCAAGATGATAACATTGATCCTCACATTTGGCTCTAGTTCAGTGGCTTGGGGGATGGTGATACATAACTCCCCAAGACTATTAGTTTAGGCGTATGAGGGGACGACGAGACGTAACGCCCTCATACATCAGGTTTTTCACATATATGTTTTTTAGTTTAGGCGTATGGGGGGACGATGAGACGTAACACCCTCATATGTCAGGTTTTTCAGAGACATAATTTTAGAAACAATGGTTTTATAAAAAAATATTTTAAAAAGAATTCAATTTTATAGAAAAGTTTTTCCGGAAAGAGATTTGATTTCAGATAAGAAAGAGTTTTCAGAAAAATCCATTTTTCTTGAGTTAGTTTTGATTTCAGAACGATAAATATTTTATGAAGTATTTCAGTTTTCATTTTAAACTGTCCACTCACTAGGTCGTTCAAATAATCTAACCCCCCACTTCTAGTTTTTCTATTTTGTAGGTTACCCGGAGGACGAGCTCGAGAAGATGGATACTGATGGTAATCACTAGAGGTGTTGAGTCCATCAGGTCAAGTCAGAGATAGAGTTTGGTCAGAGTAAAAGTATAGTCGTGTATCAGTATTTGTATAGTAAAGATTTTGTATGTAATAAATTAAGGTGATCATGACTGAGTTTTAAAGTATTGTTATTAAGTACACAGTTTTGAGTATTGAGTTGCACTTTATGTATTGAGTTGGGCATGGTCGCTATGTATGAGTATGCATTTGAAATGATATTAGTAGTGATGATCACATACAGATCGTTAAAGGCTCATGGGGATAGGTCTGCCTATTCCCCGCCAGTAGCATCTCCGAGAGGGGGATGTTACAAAGATGGTACCAGAGCATGGTCTAGGGAGTCAGTGACTGCATTGGGTAGAGTGTGTGGTCTTGTATACATAATATGCCCGGGGTACTAGAACACGAGGCACTACCTATTCAGTATCTGATCCTTGAGTACGTCCTCAAGCCCTATAGATAGGTTAGTAAAAATTCCCAAGCTATTAAAATATTCTTCCATATGAATGTAACCATAATCCTTGTTCTAGCTGAGAATCCTTCTATAGCTATCCTGACTATTATCAGAAGTTCAAAACAAGTTATGAGAATAGATAGTAAGGTTCTAAGAATACTCATCCAATGGATTGAAAAGAAAAAGCTATAAGAAAAGTAAGGAATGATGCATAGATGCTTAAGAAACCAAAGGCAATAAGAGACAAATTTTTAGAAATATGGTTTTCAGAAATGATGGTTTTGTAAAAAAATATTTTAGAAAGAATTCAATTTTACAGAAAGGTTTTCCAGAAAAAGATTTGATTTCAGATAAGAAAGAGTTTTCAGAAAAGTCCAGTTTTCTTGAGTTAGCTTTGATTTCAGAACAATAATAATTTTATGAAATATTTCAGTTTTCATTTTAAATTGTCCACTCACTTGGTCGTTAAAACGATCTAATCCCAATACTCCTAGTTTTTCTATTTTACAGGTTACCCGAAGGACGAGCTCGAGAGAATGGATACCGATGGCAGTCACTAGGGTGTTGAATCCACCAGGTCAAGTCTGAGATGGAGTTCGGTCACAGTCAAAGTAGAGTCATGTATCAGTATTTGTATGGTAATAATTTTGCATGCAATAAGTTAAGGTGATCATGATTGAGTTATAACATATTGTTATTAAGTACATAATTTTGAGTATTGAGTTTCACTTTATGTATTGAGTTGGGCATGGTCCCTACGTATGAGTCTGCATTTGAAATGAGATTAGTAGTGATGACCATAATCAAATAGTTAGAGGCTCAATGGGGTAGGTCTGCCTATTCCATTCCGGTAGCATATCCGAGGGGGGATGTTACAAACACGAACGACCTTTCTGAACTATTCAAGTCGAGGTCATCACATATGTTTAACAATCACTCCGTCGTAGGCTATCTGTGTTATGCTTAGGAGATGTAGAATACACCGTCAAGTTTCCAAGACGCACATCTCTTGTCGACATGTCCACGATTCTTTACAATTTAATCAGAAATCATTTTTGATAAAAGCGATCCACCCTAGGTGATTGGATTTGGCGCCAAAGTCTTAAGAATAGTGACTTACTCACATGGATACCTAAACCCCTTATGGTACACATATGGGCCGACGGATCCTATCTTGATATACACTTGATTAATGAGTGTATCGGTCCATACCTGATGAACATCTAGAGGCTAGACCATGAAATATTTCTTACATTTATGGTATCAAAGTGTGGAGGATGAATGCTATCATATAGTCAAAGGATCACATACCCTACTCGACTTGAGGAGATTTCTATTGAGCTGGTGTGTACTTCCAACTATTAGGAATTTATTGTGAGTCATTCAGTATTAGCTTCAACGAATACCCATATATCTATACGAGCTTCCCATGCTCATGGTATATCGGGTTAAACTATTGGAACTCTAATTCCAATATACGATATGTGTTTGTCTTCTCGGTTATATGAATTCGACCGTATTCCAAAACCAACGACTATGAATATTTACTTTGAGAATAGTTTATAATAGTAATACTATCACAGTGTCGGACCATCTAGTGTCCAATATTACTACATGACTATTATAACGACCCCAAATATTTCAGTTCGACTAGCGACGCATGAGGTTTTCTTTTCCAGGCCAGTAAATAATTTTCGGGATTGATCTAGGAATAATGAACAATTACTTAATTCTAAGCCTAATTTTTCTTTGATTTCTTCAAGGCCCAATAAAAAAATTAAAAAGAAGAAAAAGATAGAAGCCCAAGGCCCAACAACTTTATTACCTAGATTTTTCTAGAAAAAATTACCTAAGTAATTAATAAAGAAAAGAAAAGAAAAAGAGGACATTGATTCCATTCTTTTCTTGTTTTGGACGTGGGGGTGAAGAGAGAAAGAGAAGGAGCTTCCAAAATTTTTCTTGTTAAATCTTGTAAAAAAACTTGAAGATAAACAAAGCGATCCATTAAGTTAAACCCTAAAAGAAAATAAAGGAAGTTCTTGGTGCATTGTTAAGGAATAAAGAGATTGAACTAAGGTAAGGGTTCTTGACCCAAATTTTAATGATTTGAATTTTGGTAATTAGATGATTGTGGTGTGTTGTTGGTTTGATGAGGATGTAGTTTGAGTGATTTTGTGTGAAGGAATTGATGCATGTGGAATGTTTCATGTATTGTTTTCTTTAATTGAAGAAATAGGAATGAATGATAAATTTTGGGTGAAAATGAGATGTTTGAGAGTGTTATGTGATGGTAATTGATGTTTTGAGGTTTTTGTGTGGAAATGAAATGGATTTGGGAACTAACCATGCAAGAATGAAATCTGCCCCTGGAATTGGCGTCTCGTCGCTACGCGCCAAGCTCGCATCGTGACGCAGACGAGGCAGATGGGTGCATATGTTTTACATAGGCGCGTCACGATGCGAGCTTGCGTGTGTCGCGGTGCAATCAAGGCAGAAACATGCATATGATTTGCACGGGCACGTCGTGATGTGAAGGGTACCGATGTCGCGACGCGACACCAAAAAATCAGAATTTTTTTTAGAAGATGCGACGCGTAACCAAAAGTCTGAATTTTATTTTACATTTCATCTAATGATTTAATTGGATTAAATCAAAGTAGTAGACAATGGAGATTAGTCACAATAATTATACATATTTGGATAAATTAGATCAAACCCACATAAAAGTTGAATACAACTTTTATTAATTAAAAATTGCCTAAGTTTTGCTATAAATAGCAAGTTTTAGAAGGTTTTAATTAAGCAAAACAAAAGCTTAAGAAAGTTAAATACAAACATGTATTAGAGAAATTAACATAAGATAGAGAATTGTTTAAAGAAGCTTTGTGAGGCCTCTACAACATTTCATCAAGGAAAAATCAAGATTGGATCTTGGGGTGAAGCCTGCTAGCATTGGAATCAAGATTAGATCTTGGAGTTAAGTTTACTAATCCTTGGAAGTTATCCAAACATTTGAACAAAAAGTAGATTGGATCTTTGAATCAACCTTGCTAGGTAAGTTTGATCTTCTCTAAAAGCTATATTTTTCAATAGTGAGACATATAGTATTGAATTATATATTAGATAAATAATGTTGAAATTAGGCTAATTAATTATGTTAGGATGATTTGGAAGTATAAACACAATATGTTTGTAATTGGGTCAAAATATTTTATGTTATACATAAACATAAAATTAGAGTTTGGAACTCTAGATAATAGCTATGAGCTAATGCTACCATTCTAGAATCATTTGACCACCTTTGGGTGGCCTAGAATTGTTCACGAGTCACTTCATTATGGGATTCTAATTTGGTTTATATTTTGGATTCAAAATTTACGCAAGTGCGTATTTAAAATAAATTTATATTTTTGTAAGAATATTTGATATTTTGAAAAACTTGATTTTTATTCTATAACATGTGTTGATGTTGGTTTTTATGTTAAAAATTAATTTTGGGTATTTTTGAAGTGTTTAGGAAAGATCAGAAGAAATTAAGGTAAAATACCATAATCCTTCAACTCTCTGGAAAGAGAGCTGAAGGAAATGTATTTTTTAAAAAACAAATTAAAAAAAAAGGTAAGTTTGTGAGCAGTGCGCGCGTACACGCTGCGCACACTGAATTTATTTTTCTTTGTTTTTGAGTTTCCGGACTCCAATTCAGTCTTGGTTTTTTCCTATACACTCGTAATAGAATATTGTATTTCATTAAATATTTTAAAATTACACTCATGGTTGATATCCATGGGTTAGAACCACTTCAACTGCGCGGGACATTGATTCGACCCTAGGGGTTCCACATCTGCCCCAACAAGAGTTATTTAAGGTTGTAAGAATGGTGAGATTTAGGCATGTCGCACACTAAGTGTTCGAAATAATATCAAACTAAAATTAATTAAAGAAAATAAACACAATTTGTATGTTATAAAGGGTTTTTAAAATAATGAACATTCTATTGGGGTTTGTCAAATTAAGGAATTAGATAAGAAGGCGAAATAAGAGAGTTAAATAGCGATATTGGTTAAGGACGTTTTTTGGACATACTGTGAAAAATTACTTATAAGTTACGTTTGTGATGTCCGATTGATGAAGCATAACATTCTGGATAAACTAGACACATATGGGAGTAACATATCAAAATTTTAGAATTGTTGAACTTAAGATGCGGCCAGACCGAATTTTTGAAGTTGGGAAACCTGCTGCCCCTGCACCCAGGTTTTCAGTTTGGATAGTCCTTGAACTTCAGTTTATAACTTGAGTTTCTGAAATCGGAATTGAGATCCGTAAAAAAAAAAAAAAAAAAAAAAACTAGATACATTAAGGACCATTCTATTAAAATTTTAAATTAATATTAATTCTCAATTAATTACAGCTAATTTTCCAAGTTAGATGTCAAGCAGTGAATTTTCTAGCGATTAGTATAAAATAAGTTTTTGCTACCACACTTGCATAACTCAAAATCTAAGCCCTTAAAATTTATAGATACTATAGATATCTTCAATGTTCATGTAGATTGAGTGTCCATGCATTGCATATTCTTTCATGTCATATGAAAATATTTTGAGATATAAGGAATGAAACTAATAATTACTTTGATTTTAGTTCGACATCAGGGTATTCGAAGGTTGCCCACGCCGAGTACCGCCCCCGATTTTCCATAGCATTGTGAGTGGAGTACTTGCTTTCAGAATTTTGTTATCTTAGTTATTCCTTATTAATTTCAAAGTTTTATAATTTGTATATGATATTTAGTTCTTTATTATTTTTATACTATTTAAAAGAAAAGCATAAGATATTAAAGAGATTTGAGATTTTGAGCACAAAGGATTTTAATGAGATTGTTATCAAAAGTATTTTGAGAAATGTTATTGATTTTGATACAGATGATTTTTATTTTGATTATGGAATTGACAGATATTGGAATTGACATATACAATAGACATGTGACATGTAGTTTCGGGACTAGGAGATAGTACTTATGACACCCATAGATCCTAGTTTCAGAGTCAGGATTATAGCATTAATTAACACTCTTAACTCTCGTTCAGTGGCTTAAGGAACGACGATATGTAACGTCCTAAGACACTAGTTAGGCGTAGAGACAACATCCTAGCAACACGTGTTAAAGCTAAGTATGATATAAACAATTTCTTAGTGGAAAAGTTCAAGAAAAACTTACAAAATCCAAGTATTTTCAAGGTTTTTTTCTTGTTCTTCAACTTTGCTCTCAACTTTGTTTGTAATGTTTTTGGTAACTTGTTATTATGAAACAAATGAAGAACAAAACCCTTTTGTTGATCACCCCACTTGGTCGAAACTTCAAAGAAAAATATCTTGATATTTTTCAATTTTTTGTTTCAATTAATTAAATCAAAAATGAAATACAAACATTTTGGTATTTCACAATTAAACCATTTAATGCAAATAACCAAGTGTTACCAATTACCTATGGTCATTGTCTTACTTTAATAAAGCAAAGCATGACTTAAGATATTTTGATACTTTAATTAATTTAAATACTATAACATTTATATAATTAAATAATTAAATACAAATATCTTAATTATATGTATTATATTTACATTAAATTAAAATACATATATCAATCATATATGTCAAAAATCATAACTTGACATTTAATTAATGTGTATTTAATAAAATAAAATATTAAATATAAATACACATCAATTAGGAAATGACTATTAGGTCCATTTGCATGTATTTTTAGTTTAACCGTTAAACGACTTATAAATAATCAGTAATATTCTTAATAGTTGTCATAGTGCTCTATGAGTATATTTCACTAATGAGACTCTATAGATTCAGGCATATCCGTCATGAAATCCAATTTCGTGTTCATAATTTACCCACCCGTAAATTATGACGACCAAGGATAAACTCGCTGAATCATACAGGTCGAGGTCATGACATATGTTTAATTCCTTCGTCACAGGTATCCAGATATATTTCAGAGATATAGATGTAAACGTCAAATCTCTATGGGGACAATCCCGTCGACGTCTCTATTAGCAATCTCTAAAAGAAAACTTAGAACTCACTTCTAAAGTGTACCACGAGCCCATGGTTTTTATCTGAATGCTAATCATATATGGACTACCTATGCTCTGTACACAGAACTGACAGATCCTATCTTAAAACACACAGGACACCCTGAGGATCTGTCCACACCCAATGAATAGGCGGAAGTCTGATCTAAGTAGATCGGTGATGTGACTGCCATCTAAGTGTGGAAGATGTCTCATGTGCCCACAAGTCAAAGAATCACTTATGCTACTCAACCCGAGAAGATTCTTATTGATGTTGGTGTACCATCTATTAAGAATATTCGGAGAGTCATTCAATGTTTATCCACTATAAACACCTACACGTCTATACGAGTCTCCAAGACTCAAGGTTCATTGAGAAACCATTGGAATCATATATTCCAGTATACGACATGTACCAGTCTCAACGGGTTTACGTTGCTGACCAAGTAATGTAAACCTCGACCATGATTAGTCTAAGAATGACAACGTCATGATACAACTCAATGTCAGTTGCGACGCTTTTGCAACTATATCATGAATAATCATTCTAAGGTCAGTTACATCTTTACCATATTAAGGGATATATATTATATTATAGAAACTGCTTATTTTATTTATAATAAAATATTTACAAGAGTATTTACAAGGAAATACAACAGAGAATTGGTGACCGGTGCGTAATCACACGCGTATAACGAAAACGCACGTATTGTTCAAATAGTGTAAAAAGTATCGATCCCACGAGGACTTAATACCTAATCTATTAATTTTATGAGGTCAAATGATTACTAGTATCTAACAGGTTGATTGATTGATTTGAAATGGTGATGATTTTAAATTTAAAAACAAGTAAATAAAATTTTACGAAAGTAGGTTTAAGAAAATTTAATATTAGGAAACTATCTAGGGTTGTGAATCTTTCTAATATCTTTTAAAAGATGAAGTGGTTATTTCATGTTTGTGCAATATATCGGTTTACTAACCTGGAACACTAAATTATGCGAAAGCCTCTGCCGATGGTCAGACGTAAATACCCAGTATAACCCAATTGAACCATATGTCTATGTCAACCAAATTATCTGGATTCATTAAGTTTAAGTTCCAATTATGGCTACCCCCGCCCGACAGGTATATGTCAATCCTGTAAGGAAATCTATTAAATGGTTATCTTTCCTCAAGGAAGATCGTGGGCTATCAAGTCTAAGGCTGAAACCTAAAATTCATTTGTCAAGTTTATTTTAGATTTACCAGATCAATCTTATTAGTGGCCAATTAACAAGACGCATTAAACTTAAAACTTAATAAGTAAACCTTTAAATTACCCAAACTATAAAGTAACCCCTTATAAACCGGTGATATTAGAAGTCATCACAACCCCAAATAACTAACTTAGTTACGACACATAAATAGGGCTAGTAAAAACTTAAAAATAAAAGACATAAATTACAATGCTGAAAAGTAAATGCGGTAAAATAAATACTGAAAAGTAAAATAAAATAAAATAAAATGCTAAGGTAAAAGGATTTACTTTTACTACTACTAATTTAGATATCTCCCTTAATATAATATATTAACTTGTGATGATATTACCAACCAGCCATATAGGCGGTAACCTGATTAAGTCAAATTAACTCCGACCAGCCATATAGTCGGTATCAAAATTTGTCCATAAACCTGCCATATAGGCGGTAAGAAAATTTAATTACCAACCGACCAATCTGGTAGTATCCTTGCTTAGTCAGATTTAAACAGTTTAAAATGAATTACCAACCGACCAATATAGCGGTATCCTTATTAAGTCAAATTTTAAATAGTGAATATATTATAATTAAGGGAGAATAATCTAAATAGCAATTGTAAAAGAATTACCTTTCACCCTAGCAGGGGGAAGTTACCTCTTCATGATTGAATAGTAAAAACTGTAAAAGTAAAGAAAGTAAATTACTATTACTATTACTATTACAGAACGTAATTAAAATTAATTACAAAACTAAAATTAAAATAAACTAGATAGAAAACTCCCTATTTACATCAGAGAATTCAGAGAGGAAGGTACATCTGAAACTAAAATTTTGAGCTCTATTTATAGGCCTCGGTAAGCCCTCCGCGTCGCGATGCGCACGTTTCTTCTTACGTCACGACGCGCTGACGTGTCAACGTGTGATTGGTCTATTTCACATTCTTATCTGCCACGTGGCAATTCGGATAAATGAGTTAATAATTGAGCTGACGTGGCGATGATGTGGCGACACATGGCGAAAGTGATTGTCGGCATCGTAGGATTGTGACATGTGGCATGCTGTGATTGGTTGATGATGACGTGGCTGACACTTGGCAGGTTGACTCGGTCTTCTACTGACGTGGATGATGACGTGGCTGATACGCGGGATGACACGTGTCGACATGTGACGATAGCGGTTGTCGGCACCACTGGATGATAACACGTGGCACGACACACATTAGCAGATCGACTGTGATGTTAACACGTGGCATGGCGCACGTTAGCAAAGTCCGGCGCACGTTAGCAAAGTCAAACTACTCAGATTCTGACATGTGTCCCCGGCGCACGTTAGCATGGATCGGCGTACCTTAGGCGTCGCGACGTAGCCTGCGCGTCACGACACGCGAAATGACCAAAATGCCATTTTGTGTTCTTTTTCACTGTTTTGGCCCCAAATCACCTCCAGAATGTCCTGAAACTTTATTTATCTACAAAATAACACAAAACACATCAAAATATTCACAAAACTCAAGAAACTATACAAAATATTAAGTTAAATGAGTGGGAACTAATGATATAATTACCACTCATCACACCCCCAAACCAAATATTTTGCTAGTCCTCGAGCAAAACATAGAATAAAATAACATAAACATCTTTAAAATAAAATTTAACTAAGCCACTTTTGTAGGGATCACAGTTGCATTTAGCGTATACAACAAGCCTTTAAACCCCTAGGTGTCCCTAGTGGACGAGTTGTAGTCTCGTGAGGGTTTACATCAATGATACCCACAAACATTTTACAAAAGTAAAAAAGGTAGTGAAACTAATGCACACAAAAGCAAAAAGACAAGAGAAAAGAGAATAAAGAAGTTAGTGACTAATCAGATGAAACTTCTACTCCAAATCACTAGTTGTTTTCTTTCTTTCTAAATTACCGAATAAGTAAATTCTCCGATTATATTTGCCTATCTCCATATACACAGCCAACAATATATTAATCAACTCATTTTTGCCCACAACAATCTCAAGTGCAGTTGATAAAAGAGTAATATTTTTGTCCTAAAGTTTTATCAGAATTCACACCTTTTTGCAGCAATGGAATAATTTTTCCGATTTTTCTGTTTTTTTCTTTGATTTTTTTATTTATATACAATATTTTCCATCTATGTAGCGAGTGTTGGGTCGGTGGCTCCAAAACCAGTTGGCTTTAGGGCACCAGGTGTTAAGACACCCCTACGGACTTAATTACTCAGACTTCAGATATATATATATTTTTGCAACATCTTTGATCCATGTAGCGAGTTTTGGGCCAGTGACTCACAAACCAGTTGGTTTTATGGCACTAAGTGTTAAAACACCCCTATGGACTTAATAACTCGGATCTCAAACGTTTTTTTTCCTCCAATGCTTTTCATAGATGCTTCCTCCAATTAAACTAGAGCACTGAATATTACAAACTTTTCAATTACAGCTCATGTCCGTATGTTACCATGCATGTTGATAATACCTGCCAACTGAGCATATGAAGATCCATTTTAGTCAATTTTATGGAGAATTTACAAATTAAATAATTCAAAAAGAAATAAACAAAAATTAACTTGTTTCGAAAATGGGTTAAAATACGTATCAGAAGTGGGAACTCCTTACACAGCTATCTCTTACCAATTTCACATTTTTAGTCAAAATAAAAACACAAAAACGCAAAATATTTTTGCAATTTTTGAAAAATTTTCAATTTTTTGTATTTTTCGAAAAATTTTGGACTAAAAATAAAAATAACAGACAACTAAAAATAAGATACTGATCAACTAATTCTCTTCCCCAAACCTAAATGAGACATTGTCCCCAATGTCTTAAACAGTAAAAGAAGAGCTTAGAAGATAGTACCTGGTTAACTGAAATTCTACACGAAATGTCAAAGGTTAAGATCCAGATTAATCTGATGTCTTTTACCACGATCGTCCTCAGACCAATTTATATTTGAAAGGATAGGGTCAATTTATGGTTCATAGGCTAAGATTTGGTCAATTAGACCCGAAGCAGTTCTGGCAGTGAAGATAAGTTCTTTTAAAGGTTTTGACACGAACCCATTTCTCCGGGAATCATCAAGAAACACACAAAGAAAATCATAAAATCCTTCAACGTTGTACATTCCAAGCGGTTTCTAGTGTATGTTCAGGTTCGCCCAAGATAACATTGTAAAAATTTCCTCCAATGTACCCAAGCCACCTGGAAAAGTAATAAAAGCATCAGCACGGTTAATCATTTCTACCAGTCGTTCAGACATACCTGGCACAATTAACTCTTCTCCGTTTGATGGTTCAATAAGATTTTCTTTTGCCAAGGGTTTTGGGATGATTCCCAAAATGTGACTGCCTCCCTCCTGTACAGCTTTTGAAACGATCCCTATAAGTGCAAGATTGCCACCGCCATATACTAAATGCATATTCCTTGCCGCTAAGACTCGACCCAATTCCTGTGCTGCTTCTACATAATGTGGTTTAACTCCAACACTAGTACCGCAAAACACACAGATGTTTTCAACTCGTCTTCTTGAAGTGGCTTCCATGTTTTACTCTGGATGTCTTCAAAAGTGCAATGATGAGTTGAATTTATAACACTTGAAAAGGGTGAGTAAAATAATAGCACTAGTACTTTCCAAATGACAATTATTAGTTAAGAGTAAAATAAATCGTGATAGTCAAAAAGGTCTGGATCTTGTCGGAGAAAATAAGAGAAAACAACAAAACAAATCACAATTATTAGGAAAAGACGAAGAGATATAATATCTACAAATATTTACGGCTTAATTGACGTCTATGCGTCAGGGAGAAGCTTCCCATCCAATTTTCTTATAAATTGGCAAACAGGGTCTTTTTGAGTCAAATTCCCGAGACTTAACTGTTGTATTTCTCTTAGAAATTGTGTATGTAATTTACGAATGGCTATATGAACATATCCACTGGGATGCGTCTCAAGATTCGAAGATATATCATCTAAAGACTCATTACTCAAGCCATCCCTAATGAATATAATTTTATCTTCGCGATTATCAAACACCATTCCTAAAGAACGACAATGAGTATTGCAATTCCAGCATGCACATTTGTAACAAACACCCATTTGCTTAGCTCTACGTTTCTTTGCATAGGTGCTTTTTCCAAATCCAGGCAAATAAGAATTACAGGAATCAGAATACTCATCTGTTAATCGGACCCGTGCTTCGATTACCCAACGAATGTCATTAGGAACACCATGGATCGTTAGTAGTCTCATCCGTTCCAATCGAGCTTTGTAAACTTTCATCGGAGATTTTTGAGGGAGAGATGGAAATTGCTTGTGAAGATTTACGAGAACTACTTCTATCCTGAAATGAATTAACCTGCGATAACTAAACACAAAAATGAAATCACACCAAATCACAACATATACACAAATTGCATGGGTTGCCTCCCTGCGAGTGCTAAGTTTAACGTCGTCAGCTAGACGTGACTTCTCGAACGTTAGGCTGGATCTGAAAGTGTAAAACTTTCTTTTTGTCGCTCAAATGATTCTCCACAGTAGTGCTTGACACGCTGACTGTTAACCTTGAATGTTTCGTTGGTGTTGGGATCCAGTAACTCAACAGCTCCATATGGAAAAACCTGAGTGATCACAAATGGACCTGATTATCTTGATTTCAACTTTCCAGGGAAAAGTTTCAACCGTGAATTGTACAACAACACTTGCTGCCTTGGTTCCAACTGTCTATGTACTATTTTTCAATCATGCCATTTCTTGGTCTTTTCTTTGTACAATCTGGCATTCTCATAAGCCTATAAGTGAAATTCTTCCAATTCGTTGAGTTGGTGGAGTATTTTCTCTCCTGCAGCTTGTGGATCAAGATTCAACTTCTTTAGTGCCCAGTACGCCGTGTGTTCAAGCTCAAGTGGCAGATGACATGCTTTCCCAAACAACAATTGATATGGGGACATACCAATGAGTGTCTTGTAAGCTGTCCGATAGGCCCATAATGCGTCATCCAGTTTTGTTGACCAGTCCCTCCTTATTGATCCAACAGTTCTCTCTAAGATTCTTTTGATTTCTCTGTTTGAAACTTCAATATGTCCATTTGACTGTGGATGATAAGCAGTGGAAACCTTGTGAGTAACTCCGTATTTGGGTAGGAGTGCATCAAAATATCTGTTGCAGAAATGTGAGCCATCATCACTGATAATTGCCCGAAGTGTTCCGAACCGAGTGAAAATGTTCTTTTTCAGGAATTTGATCACCACTTTTGAATCATTGGATGGTAGTGCAATTGCTTCAACCCATTTGGAGACGTAGTCTACAGCAACCAGGATGTACATGTTTCCGAATGATGGAACAAAGGGTCCCATGAAATCTATACCCCACACATCGAATATCTCCACTTCCAGAATGTTTTGCAATGGTCCTTCATTTCTCCTTGAAATATTCCCCGTTCTCTGGCACCTGTCACATTGAAGAGCAAACAAGTAAGCATCTTTAAAAAGAGTGAGCCAAAACAAACCTGATTGTAGGACTTTGGCTGCAGTTTTGTTTCCGCTGAAGTGTCCGCCATAAGGTGATGAATGACAATGCTGTAAAACACTATTGATGTCCTCTTGTGGAACACAACGCCTCAGTAATTGATCAGCACATCGTTTGAACATGTACGGCTCATCCCAGACATAGTGTTTGACTTCTTTGAAGAATTTCTTCCTTTGCCGAGTTGTCCATTCCAACGGCCATTTTCCTGATATAATGAAGTTGATATAGTCAGCATACCAAGGGACATCATGCTGTTTCATGGCAAACAGCTATTCATATGGAAAATTTTCTTTGATTGTCAGTTCTTTGCCAGCTGTTTCTCCATTCTCAAGCCTCGATAGATGATCTGCCACTTGGTTCTCTGTCCCTTTCCTGTCTCTGATCTCCACGTCAAATTCTTGCAGAAGAAGTATCCAACTGATCAGTCTAGGTTTAGCATCTTTCTTCGTGATCAGATATTTTATTGCTAAATGATCTGTGTATACCACCACTTTGGGACCCAGCAGATAAGAGCGGAATTTATCAAAAACGTACACAACTACGAGCAACTCCTTTTTAGTGGTTGTGTAGTTGAGTTGAGCTTCATTCAAAGTTATGCTAGAGTAGTAAATGGTGTGGAAAATCTTTGCTTTGCGTTGTCCTAAAACTGCACCTACAGTAAAATCACTAGCATCGCACATCACCTCAAATGGAAGGGTCTAGTCTTATGCTACAATGATGGGGGCAGAGACCAGCTTCTATTTTAAGATCTCAAAAGATTCATGGAATTCTTTGGTGAAGTTGAAAGACACATCCTTTTTCCAGAAGATTACATAGAGGTTTAGCAATCTTGGAAAAGTCTTTGATAAATCTCATGTAAAAGCCAGCATGTCCAAGAAAACTCCGAATCCCTTTAACTGCTGTTGGTGGAGGTAGTTTCTCAATTATCTCGATCTTTGCTTTGTCTACCTCGATTCCCTTTTGTGATATCTGATGTCCAAGAACAATGCCTTCATGCACCATGAAGTGGCATTTCTCCCAGTTGAGTACCAAGTTTGTATCTTCGCACCTTTGTAATACATGTTACAGATTTTGTAAGCAGTGGTCAAAAGAGTCTCCAAACATAGAGAAATCATCCATGAATACCTCCATACTCTGTTCCAACATATCTGAGAAGATGGCCATCATACAACGCTGAAATGTGATTGGGGCATTACATAATCCAAATGGCATCCTGTAGAAAGCAAAAGTACCATACGGACATGTAAAAGTGGTTTTCCCCTGATCTTCTGGGCCGATAGCAATCTGATTGTACCGTGAATATCCGTTCAGAAAGCAATAGAACTCATGTCTCACCAGTCTATCCAACATTTGGTCAATGAATGGTAGCGAAAAATGGTCATTTCTTGTGGCATTGTTCAGCTTCCTGTAGTCCATGCATACTCTCCATCCAGTCACCGTTCTTGTTGGAATCAGCTCTTTCTTTTTATTTGTGACTACAGTGATTCCTCCTTTCTTTGGCACACAATACATAAGACTCACCCAAGTGCTGTCTGAGATGGGGTATATGATGTCAGCATCCAACCATTTGATGATTTCTTTCTTCACGACCTCCTTCATGATTGGATTGAGTCTCCGTTGATGCTCCACTGTGGGTTTGTACTCATCATTCATCAGAATCTTATGCATGCAAAATGATGGACTAATGTCTCGAATGTCTGCTATAGTCCAGCCAATGGCTCTCGTGTGTTCTCGTAATAATCTTAACAATTTTTCTTCCTGCTCCAATGTTAGCGAAGAAGAAATAATAACAGGTAATTCAGAAGAGTTTCCAAGAAATGCATACCTGAGATGGCTCGGAAGTAACTTCAGCTCCAGCTGTGGTGGTTCTTCAATCGAAGGCTTGATTCGATCTTTCTTTGGTAATTACAGGCTTTCCACTTATGGTGTCGATTTGAATCGGAATGGTTTGTCAAGGTAGTTGATACATTCCAGGATTTCAATTCTAGCTCGCTGTCAGTCATGTTGGTGATGTTAGCTTCAAGTTTTTCCGTGGGAGTTGTATCAATATCTTGAATGAGGCTATCAACAACATCAATTCTGAAATATTTTTCTTCCTTTTCTTCACTCGGGAATTTCATGGCTTTGAAAACATTGAAGGTAACTTCTTGGTCTTGAACTTTCATGGTCAGTTCTCCTTTTTGTACATCAATCACAGTTCGTCCTGTCACCAAGAATGGTCTTCCAAGGATGATAGGTACATATTTTTCTTCTTCTATGTCAAGGATAATGAAATCTGCTGGGAGAATGAGTTTGTCGACTTTGACCAGCACATCTTCAACGACTCCTCTCGAAAATGTGAGCGTTCGATCAGCAAGTTGTGGTGAGACTGAGCTGAGGTAGGTATTGCTTCTCCAATTTGCAGTTTCATGTAAATAGAAAAAAAGCATCAAATTAACACTTGCACCTAAATCACATAAATCTTTACCGATGTAATGTTCTCCAATGGTGCATGGGACAGTGAAACTGCCGGGATCTTTCAACTTCGGGGGAAGTTTCCTCTGAATGATGGCACTACATTCTTTCGTTAATGCTACTGTCTCGTAGTCTCACAATCTCCGTTTTCATGAAAGAATGTCTTTCATGAATTTGACATAGCTGGGCATTTTTTCTAAGGTATCTGCGAATGGAATGTTGATATGCAGCTTTTTGAACACCTCCAGGAATCGAGCAAATTGCTTGTCCATCTTATTTTTCTGAAGTCGCTGTGGAAAAGGTGGAGGTGGAGTGATCTGGTCTTTTTCTTTTTCATTTGCTTCTTTTTCCTCCATCTGTGGAATTGCATCTTTTGGAACTTCCTCAATTTTTGCCTTGATTCCAACATCTTTGTTGATCTCAGTACCACTTTTTAAGGTAATGGCTTGACATTGCTCATTCCCTCGGTTCCTTGGAATGGTTCTGTGTTGCTGGGAAGATTTCCTAGCGGTCTGTAACTCTGAGCATTGACCAGATGTCCGATTTGATTCTCCAGTGCTTTGATGGAAGCAGATTGGCTCTGAAACATAGCATCGTACTTTTTAACTGAGCCGACACTTTTGCTATTCCTGGTTCATTTGTATGCTTCTGGCCTTTGTTCTGTTGCTGGAATTTAGGTGGTGGATAGTTCTGCTGTTGGAATCCAGGTGGTGGATTGTTCTTTTGCCCTGAATTGTTACTCCATGAAAAATTCGGATGATTCCTCCACCCTGGGTTGTAGGTGTTGGAATATGGATTGTTCTCCTGTCTGTTGAAATTGTTGACATAATTCACCGTCTTTTCAAGTTGATTTGGTTCTGGTGCTCCTCTATATGGTGAACTTGTGGATCCAGTGGTAAGAGTCTCCATAAATTTGCATATCTGATCCAGCTTGGCGTTGACAGCTGTATTGGCTCCACTTTCATAAATTCCTGCAATTCTTTATATCATGCTCATTTCTGTTTGCCACAAGGAATTGTTGTTGGCCATTTCTTCGATTAGGTCTCAGGCTTGATCTTCTCCTTTTTCCATTAAAGCTCCTCCAAAAGCAGCATCGATTGTGGTTCTCATCAGTCCAGAAAGTCTATTATAGAAAGTTTGGACTTGAAGCCATTTTGGAATCTCATGGTGAGGATATTTTTAGAGAAAATCTTTGTACATTTCCCAAGCTTCGTATAGAGTTTCCGAGTCTTGTTGTACAAAGGATGTGATGTCATTCCTCGGTTTTCCAGTTCTGGCTGGTGGAAAATACTTTGCAAGGAATTTGGTGGCTAAAGTGTTCCAAGTTGTGATGGAACCTACTGGTAGTGAATGTAGCCAAGCTTTAGCTCTGTCCTTCAAGGAGTATGGAAAAACTCGCAGTCTCATTGCTTCTTCAGCTTCTCGGTTGTAATTGAAACTGCCGCAAACTTCCAGGAAGTTGCTGATGTGGGTATTAGTATCTTCAGTTGCTTTTCCCCTAAACTGCATTGATTGCTGAATCATCTGAATGCATGTTTTGATGTCACACGCATTTGCTGGTAAAGAAGGAAGTACAATACAGGAAATGAAGCCGTCTACCACCGGAATAGTTCTGTCTCGAATAGGTATTGGTGGTGCAACCTCCAAAGGTTCAGGTTCCATGTTGATTAAAAGTTCTTGGCCTTCACGCCTTTCCATTCTCATGGTTCTTTCAATTTATGGGTTGAGCGGTCGGAGTTCAAAGCTTCTGGTTCGTCTCATGTAGTTTTTGAGAACCTGAAACATAAGAAAACAAAAACAATAAGTAAAAAAGAAATTAGATACAAGTAACGTATCGAACCCCAAAACTAATAATGAAAGATAAATAAGTCCCCGGCAACGACGCCAAAAACTTGACCGGTGCGTAATCACACGCGTATAACAAAAACGCACGTATTGTTCAAGTAGTGTAAAAAGTATCGATCCCACAAGGACTTAATACCTAATCTATTAATTTTATGAGGTCAAATGATTACTAGTATCTAACAGGTTGATTGATTGATTTGAAATGGTGATGATTTTAAATTTAAAAACAAGTAAATAAAATTGTACGAAAGTAGGTTTAAGAAAATTCAATATTAGGAAACTATCTAGGGTTGTGAATCTTTCTAATATCTTTTAAAAGATGAAGTGGTTCATGTTTGTGCAATATATCGGTTTACTAACCTGGAACACTAAATTATGTGAAAGTCTATGTCGATGGTCAGACGTAAATACCCAGTATAACCCAATTGAACCATATGTCTATGTCAACCAAATTATCTAGATTCATTAAGTTTAAGTTCCAATTATGGCTACCCCCGCCCGACAGGTATATGTCTATCCTGTAAGGAAATATATTAAAGGGTTATTTTTCCTCAAGGAAGATCGTGGGCTATTCAGTCTAAGGCTGAAACCTAAAATTCCTTTGTCAAGTTTATTTTAGATTTATCAGATCAATCTTATTAGCGGCCAATTAACAAGACGCATTAAGCTTAAGACTTAATAAGTAAACCTTTAAATTACCCAAACTATAAAGTAACCCTTATAAACCGGTGATATTAGAAGTCATAACAACCCCAGATAACTAACTTAGTTATGACACATAAATATGGCTAGTAAAAACTTAAAAATAAAAGACATAAATTACAATGTTGAAAAGTAAATGCGGTAAAATAAATACTTAAAAGTAAAATTACAAAAAAAATAAAATGCTAAGGTAAAAGGATTTATTTTTACTACTACTAATTTATATATCTCCCTTAATATAATATATTAACTTGTAATGATATTACCAACCAGCCATATAGGCGGTAACCTGATTGTCAAATTAAGTCCGACCAGCTATATAGGCGGTATCAAAATTTGTCCATAAACCTACCATATAGGCGGTAAGAAAATTTAATTACCAACCAACCAATCTGGCGGTATCATTGCTTAGTCAGGTTTCAATAGTTTAAAATGAATTACCAACCGACCAATATAGCGGTATCCTTATTAAGTCAAATTTTAAATAGTGAATATATTATAATTAAGGGAGATTAATCTAAATAACAATAGTAAAAGAATTACCTTTCACCCTAGCAATGGGAAGTTACCTCCTCATGGTTGAATAGTAAAAACTGTAAAGTAAAGAAAGTAAATTACTATTACTATTACAGAACGTAATTAAAATTAATTACAAAACTGAAATTAAAATAAACTAGATAGAAAACTCCATATTTACATCAGAGAATTCAGAGAGGAAGGTACATCTGAAACTGAAATTTCGAGCTTTATTTATAGGCCTCGGTAAGCCCTCCGCGTCGCGACACGCACGTTTCTTCTTGCGTCGCGACGCGCTGACGTGTCAACGTGTGATTGGTCCGTTTCAGATTCTTATCTGCCAGATGGCAATTCGGATAAATGAGTCAATAATTGAGCTGACGTGGCACTGACGTAGGGATGATATGGCACTGACGTGGCGACACGGGATGAAAGTGATTGTCGGCACCGTAGGATTATGACACGTGGCACGCTGTGATTGATTGATGATGACGTGGCTGACACGTGGCAGATTGACTCGGTCTTCTGCTGATGTGGATGATAACATGGCAGACACGCGGGATGACACATGTCGACACATGGCGATGGCGATTGTCGGCACCACATGATGATAACACTTGGCACGACACACGTTAGCAGATCGACTGTGATGTTGACACGTGGCATGGCGCACGTTAGAAAAGTCAAACTTCTCAGATTCTGACATGTGTCCCCGACGCACGTTAGCATGGATCGGCGCACCTTATACGTCGCGACGCAGCCTGAGCGTCACGACATGCGAAATGACCAAAATGTCATTTTCTGTTCTTTTTCACTGTTTTGGCCCCAAATCACCTCCATAATGTCCTGAAACGTTATTTATCTACAAAATAACACAAAACACATCAAAATATTCACAAAACTCAAGAAACTATACAATATATTAAGTTAAATGAGTGGGAAATAGTGATATAATTACCACTCATCAATTGGCGCTCTGAGGACCAACCCTAACAAAATCTCTCATTTGCTCTAATGTCAATATCGATTGTATCTAATACTCATCGACTCCATATGTTTATCAAATAACTTCGGAGTGGCATTTGTAAGCGGGCCTGCTACATTATCTTCACTCGGTACCTTACACAGTACAATGTCCCCTCGCGACACAGTACATGCCTCGACTTCTGATGCGCCATCTGTTCTTTTGCTTGCGCAATAGCTCTAGTATTATCACAGTACAATGGAATCACATTCTCGATACTTGGGACCACTCACAATTCTGTGATAAAGTTCATAATCCATACAACTTCCTTTGCAGCTTCAGAAGCTGTAATGTATTCTGTTTCTGTGGTGGAATCTGCTGTTGACCCATGTTTGGAACCTTTCCAACAAACTGCACCTCCGTTAAGGGTAAAGATGAATCCAGATGTAGACTTTCTATCATCATGATCCTATTGGAAGTCGGAATCTGTATATCCATTAACTTGTAGTTCATTTCCTCCATATATAATCAACATATCCTTAGTACTTTTAAGATACTTCAGGATATGTTTAATGACAATCCAATGGTAATTTCCTGGATTGGACTGATATCCACTGGTTATGCTAACAACGAAGCTGATATCAAGCCTATTACATAACATGACAAACATTATGCTACCCAAACACGACGTATAAAGTTGGTTAGACATTCTAACTTTCTCATCTTCTGTTTGCGGACACATCTTTTTTGAAAGATGAATCTCATGTCTGAACGATATTTTTTTTTATCTTACAGTTACCAAAATTATACCGTTCCAAGATCTTCTCTATGTACGTTGATTGGGATAACCCAATCAGCTTCCTTTCTCTACCTCTATAGAGTTTTATGCTTAAAACATAGGAAGTTTCTCCCAAGTCCTTAATGGAGAAATTTTTACAGAGGTAAGCTTTGACGCCTTGCATCATCCTTATATCATTCCCAAAGATTATGACGTCATCAACATAGAGGACTAAAAATACCACCATGCTCCCACTGGCCTTCTGATACACATATGATTCTTTTGAATTCTTGAGAAAACCAGACAATCTAATAATCTCATCGAATCGAAGATTCCAACTTGGTGAAGCTTGTTTAAGTCCATAAATGGACTTCTTAAGCTTACATACCATACCCGAGATCTCGCTGGATGCAAAACCCTCTGGCTGTTCCATATAGATTTCTTCATTAAGAAACCCATTTAGAAAATCCATTTGTCAGATCTCATAATCATGATAAGTAGTTATAGAAAGCAAAATCCTAATAGACTTAAGCAATGCTACTGGCGAAAAAGTTTCATCGTAGTCGACGCCAGGTCACTGCGTGTAACCTTGTGCTACCAGTCAGGCCTTATAGGTTTCAACCTTTCCATCAGGCCTGGGCTTCCTCTTGTAAACCCATTTAGAACCGATAAGAACAATTCCTTTGGTAAGAGGAACCAAGTCCCAAACTTGATTCTCATACATTGAGTCTAACTCGAATTTCATGGCATCTTGCCACTTCACGAAGTCGATGTCCAACATCGATTTTGTATAGGTAAAAGGGTCAATCTCTTCAACTAAGAGAACATCGAGACTCTTTTCTTGTATCAAATACAAGCGTTCAGAAGGTCTAGATACCTTTTGGGACCTACGGAGTGTGTGTGTTGAAGGTTATTCATCTACTTGAACTTCAGGTTCCTCCGTTGGTTCTTTGTTTCCAGGTTGGACTTCATTAAGTTCAACTTGTCTATGATTACCATCTTCTGATAAAAATTCTACCTCTAGAAATTTTACAAAGCCAACTACGAACACATTTCGATGCTCGATATCATAGAATATATATCCCTTCGTATTCTAAGGATATCCAACAAACCTAAACTTTTACCCTCGAGGTGAAATCTTATCTTGCTGAGCCATCCTGACATAGGCAGGAAAACCCCAAACCTTAACCTAATTAAGGTTTGGTTTCCTACCGGTCCATACCTCATATGGAGTCGTAGGAAAAACTTTTGAAGGAATCTTATTCAAAAGCTCTGCAGCTGTTAAAAGAGAATAGCCCCATAAATAATATGACAAATCTGTAAAACTCAACATATATCGGACCATATCCAATAAAGTCCGATTTCTCCTCTCAGACACTCCATTGTGTTGTGGAGTACCTGGAGGAGTATAGTATGCGAGAATCTCATTCTCCTTCATATAATCCATGGAACTCACTAATCATATATTCGCCACCACGATCAGATCGAAGGCATTTAATATATTGACCAGTCTGTTTTTCTACTTCATTACGGAACTCTTTGAACTTTTCAAAGGTCTCCGATTTATGTCTCATCAGATAGACGTAACCGTACTATGACAGATCATCGGTAAAGGTAATGAAGCACAAATAACCATTGTGAGCAGTCTGACTTAGTGAACCACACACATCAGAATGTACGAGTTTCAATAAGTTAGTGGCGCGGTGTCAAATACCAGAAAATGAGGCTTTGGTCATCTTACCCTGAATATATGATTCTCAAGTTGAATAAGGTTCATTGGTGAGATCTGGTATCAAATCATTCCTAACTAATTGGGTAAGGCGTTTCATGCCTATATGACCTACCCTCATATGCCAAAGTTTAGTATTATTAACTATAGGTAAACAACGTTTATTAATCCTAGTATTCAAAAAATCTCTAGAAGTATGCAATGTGTAATGATCATGCTCATTTTGGACAACAAAGGATATGAATATTACGTTTATCATATAAATATAAAGAATAATTCTTAATATTAACATGATAACATTATGTATCTAATACAAAAAGAGATATAATATTTGCTACACATCCTGGTACAACGTAACAATCATACAACAAAAGGCTCCCACTCTGCAAGGGGATTTCGCATACTACTACTGTAACTCCATCCAGAGAGTCTCCACTCCCAAAACGTAATTACATCTCTCCAGGCTTCAGCTTCTTACTTTCCTTCAGCATCTGCAATGAATTGCAAATGTGAACAAGACAAATAGAATCCAAAATCTCGATGGATGTAACAGCTTCAAAAGTTAGTGAGATATCAATAACTGGAAAAATAAATATACCTAATGTAGATGCTCTCTCTCTCTCTCTCTCCTTATCTGGGCAATGTAGTCAGGACAGTTCCTTTTCCAGTGCCCGACTTTGTTGTAATGATGGCATTTGTCTTCAAACGCCCTCTTGGGCTTAGCTATCTTTCCTTGTGGTGGAGGACCGAAACTCTTCTTCTTCTCGCTTTCGTTTTCTTTGCCTTTGGCCTAGCCTGGGAAGAAGCAGAAAGTGAAGTAGGTTTTAGAGGGCGAGTCGGTACTCCATTCCTTAGGTCCTCTTCTGTTATGATCAACATCCTATGCAGTTCATGGTAGGAACAAATAATCCTATTCATGTTGAAATACATTATGAATTGGCAACAAGATGCTGGGAGCAAACCAGGAATGATACTCCTACCAAGAATTTCAAGTAAAGATTAAATTAAACATTGAATTTAAAGGCATAATCATATTGAGTGTTCAGAATCAGACTCACTCTGATACCATTTTGTAAGGGTTTTATAAGGAAAACCTGATAACGCAGCGGAACGCGGAAAATCAAAATTTTTTGATTTCAATAATTTTTTTTTGGATGAACTAAATAAACTTATTTGTTTAATTACCCAATACTTAAAAACTGAATTTTAACTAAAGAAATCATATTTCTTGAAAATTACCGTTTGACCCCTAAACTTTGCATCTTGTTCATTTTAATCCTCAAATTGTCAAATACAATTTTGGATGATTCCAAATCATTTCTAAAATGATTTCCAACATGTCCAACACATCAAAATAAATTACAATAAAATCCCTAACTTATTTGAAATTAACGAACAGTCCAGAATTTTTTAGTTTTTATAATTTGGTCCATTTTTGTTCAAAACATGTCAAGATCAAATCCAATCAACCCAAAAATTAATATGCATCATATAAATATCATAATACATCACATATATGAAAATCCCAAAATTTGGAAAGGGTTATGAACCCTAATTTTACAAATTGTCTAAATGACTAAATTACACCAAATTAATTAAATTCAACACTTTAATCCAATCTTTACCATAACAAACAAGTCTCATCACCATGAAACAACTCAAGAACAATTCTAGGTCATTAATGAGTGGCCTAATAACTCTAAAATGGCAACATGATTATCAAATAATAAAAAGTGAGATATTGAAAGCATTTCAAGTTTACTTTATTATCATACATGCTTTCATCTTTCAAACAAGTTCACAACCATTTAATCACAAACTTAAAGTGTAGAGGCAACATTCTAGCAAAACATGTTGAATCTAAACATGATAAAAATAATTTCTTAGTTGAAAAATTTAAGAAAAAACTTCTTTTCTTCTTGTTCTTCAACTTTGCTCTCAACGTTCTTTGTAATGTTTTTGGTAACTTGTTATTATGAAACAAATGAAAAACAAAACCCTTTTGTTAATCACCTCACTTGGCCGAAACTTCAAGGAAAAAATATCATGATATTTTTCAATTTTCGGTTTCAATTAATTAAATCAAAAATGAAATACAAACATTTTGGTATTTCATCATTAAACCGTTTAATGCAAATAACCAAGTGTTACCAATTACCTAAGGCCATTTGCTTACTTTAATAAAGCAAAACATGACATAAGATATTTTGACACTTAATTAATTTAATCATATAACATTTATATAATTAAATAATTAAATACAAATATCTTAAATATATGTATTATATTTACATTAAAGAATTAAAATACGTATATCAATCATATATGTCAAAAATCATAATTTGACATTTAATTAATGTGTATTTAATAAAATAAAATATTATATACAAATACACATCAATTAGGAAATGACCATTAGGTCCCTTTGCATGTATTTTTCATTTAACCATTAAACTACTTATAAATAATCAGTATTATTCATAATAGTTGCCATAGTGCTGTACAAGTATATTTCACTAGTGAGACTCTCTAGATTCAGACATATCCGTCGCGAAATCCAATTTCGTGTTCATAATTTACCCACCCGTAAATTATGACGACCACGAATAAACTCGCTGAATCATACAGGTTGAGGTCATGGCATATGTTTAATTCCTCAGTCACATGTATCCGGATATATCCCAGAGATATAGATGTAAACGTCAAATCTCTATAGGGACAATCCCGTCGACGTCAATATTAGCAATCTCTAAAAGAATACTTAGAAATCACTTCTAAAGTGTACCACGAGCCCATGGTTTTTATCTGAATGCTAATCATATATGGACTACCTATGCTCTGTATACAGAACTGACAGATCCTATATTGACACACATAGGACACCCTGAAGATCTGTCCACACCCAACGAATAGGCAGAGGTATAATCTAAATAGATCGATGATGTGACTGTCATCTTAGTGTGGAATATATCTCATGTGCCCACAGTGGTATCTCAAGTCGAAGAATCACTTTTGCTACTCAACTCAAGAAGATTCTTATTGACATTGGTGTACCATCCATTAAGAATCTTTGTTGAGTCGTTCAGTGTTTATCCACTATAAACACC
This sequence comes from Zanthoxylum bungeanum, assembly GCA_019454045.1. Classification (NCBI taxonomy): domain Eukaryota; kingdom Viridiplantae; phylum Streptophyta; class Magnoliopsida; order Sapindales; family Rutaceae; genus Zanthoxylum; species Zanthoxylum bungeanum. The sequence continues at coordinate 19,033 of SKCR01036578.1, read as the reverse complement.
TACACGTCTAGACGAGTCTCCAAGACTCATGATTCATTGAGAAACCTTTGGAATCATATATTCTAATATATGGCATGTACCAGTCTCAACGGGTTTACTTTACTGACCAAGTAGTGTAAACCTCGACCAGGAACAGTTTAAGAATTACAACGTCATGATACAACTCAATGTCAGTTGCGATGCTTTTGCAACTGCATCATGACTAATAATTCTAAGGTCAATTACATCTTTACTATATTAAGAGATATATATTATATTATAGAAACTGCTTATTTTATTCATAATAAAACATTTATAAGAGTATTTACAAGGAAATACAACAGGGAATTGGCGCTCTGAGCACCAACCCTAACATCTTTTTGGTTTCTTTTTGGAGTATGACAGTTGCATGATTGCTAATGTGTCTGTAAAAGATTAACTAGATTATGTATATTTTTCATGTGGTTCATGCATTAAGTCGATTCTATGAATTTTATGTGTGTGCATATTGATATGATAATTGGTTATTATGACATTAAGTAAGTTTTTCTTTAGTAACAGACAGTGGCTTAGGCGATAGTGGAATCTGTTACCTACCGGTAACCTCCTCGGATTGGGGATGTTACAATCTATAAACGCATGTGGGTGCGTGCGGAAGATTCAGGTCGTCAGACTGGCGGCATTGGCTTCGTCTCGTCAAGGTGATTCTCTAGATGTGATCACTCACCGGAAACGGAGATCAGACTACGTCGAACGATACATTTTCTCTCTATCAATACACTTTCTCTCTCTAGTCGCTTCTCTCTCTACTAGTTTCACTGTCTCTCTTTAAAACTCCATGGAATTTGATCTCAATACTCCTTGGAATTGCCTTCAACACACTCCTAACCATCTCCTCTTTAGATACAACTAAAACATTTACAAAATACAATTAAAGATAGAGGAGGTGGAATGGTGGGTGTAATGATTTGTGTTAGATGTAGTGGGTGTGTTAGGTGTAGAGGGTGTAGTGGGTAAGAAAAAGAAAATAATTTGGATGTGATAACTTAGACATTTTTTTTAATGTTAATATGGTATCATAATCCTTCATGCCTCTAAATCCATCACGTAACCTTAAATTCCCTTTGCACACTACAAATGACTTTTCGATTGAGCTCAACATTTAGCAGAGTTTACACATGAATATCAAATTACTATACTTAGCCTTAAGATGAATTTGATCGATGGAAAGCATCACACAGAGCTACTTCAAGCTCAGGCTCATGTATGGAATCACATTTTCAACTTTATAAACTACATGTCTCTTAAATGTGCAATTCAATTAAGCATACCAGATATTATCAACAAACATGGCAAACCCATGACCGTTAATGAGCTTGTTAGTGCCCTACCAATTCACCAAACCATAGCCCGATGTGTCCATCGCTTGATGCGCAATCTGATTAACTCATGCTTCTTTGCACAGCAAAAACTTAACCAAAATGACCAATAACGTCAAGGCTATGTCTCACCAATGCTTCTCAATTTCTCCTTAAATGCAACCAATTAAGCGTTACACCATTAATTTTTACAAGATGTGCTTGATCCTAGTTTGATATCACCGTTGCAGCAATGGAGCTCTTGATTTCAAAACGATGATCTGTCGCCGTTTGATACGGCTCATGGGATGACGCTTTGGGAATATGATGGGCGTGAGCCAAAGCTTAACAGTTTCTTCAATGAAGCCATGGCTAGTGATGCTTGATTGGCGGCAAGCGTGGTGATTGACAAGGGTAGGGATGTGTTTGAGGGATTGGATTCGATTGTGGATGTCGATGGGGGCACCGGGACTGTGTCAAGGGCCTTAGCTAAAGCGTTTCCACACTTGAAGTGTACTGATTTTGATCTGCCTCATGTGGTTTCTGGCCTCGAAAGTGATATTGAGAATCTCAAATTTGTTGGAGGGGACATGTTGAGTCCGTTCCCCAAGCTGATGCTGTTCTGCTAAAGGTATATTTGCTAACCTATTTTTCTGAATGTAATGTTATTGTTCAAATAAAAATTTGAAAATCAGTTTTGTGTATAAGCTTTTCCCCACCAAAAAGAAACAAAGTTGGAATATTATTTTTTAATTCAAGAGAAGGTTGTGCATCCGCTGACATACTTGCCGAAATCTTAAAAACAATCTCTTTATGACGATTCGGAGACCAAATAAGATTCTAGACTTTTAAGTTAAAATTCGGAGAAAAACTTCATCCCAGATCTTGGTTCGAATTTTTATTCGAAACTATTTTTTGTTCCGAGTCTTATATCAAATAGTACACGATTCGAAATCTCAAAAGGAATTTAAGATTTTCCATCAAGCCTACATTAGGATCTTCTCCATGTTGTGATACTCTTATCACTGAAGAGTTTATGAGGAAAAATCTAATTCTATTATTACAAGAATAGACTTTGCAAAGTGTTTAAACTTTATAAAAAATCTCACTCTCTCTACACTCTCGAATTTTTCTTTACTTGAAGTTTTAATATTTTGGGATATCTAAAACTCACAAATGAGCTATGTATTTATAGCAAAAATCAGGCTAAAATATTCAACACATGAATAGTGTTCACCGAAAGTAGTTTGGAACTTTATTCTAAATTTCCACAAAACTTATCTTCCACCTAAAGATATTTTGTATCTCATGCATGATATGCATGGCAGCTGGATTCTATATTGATTTTCATCTGACAGCTATCTCAGCTATGTCTCTGCACAACTCTAGCTTGTCCCGAGTAACCATATTTGTTAACATGTCAGTTGGATTCTCATATGTATGGATCTTCACTAGTCTTAGAAATTATTGATCTATCACCTCGTGTATCCAATGATAGCGTATATCAATGTGCTACGTCCGGGAATGATACATTGAGTTCTTGCTCCAGTTTAGAGCACTCTGATGATCACAATATATCTTGTATTATGTCTGTTTGATCCCTAATTCTTGGAGAAAATGCTTTAACCACAACATTTCTTTTTCTGCTTCCGCTGCTGTAATGTACTTAGCTTCTGTTGTAGATAATGCAATACACATCTGCAATCTTGACTGACATGATACAGCTCCCCCTAAAAAAGCGTAGAGAACACATGTTGTAGATTTTCTACCATCAAGATCTCCTGTCATATCTGAATTTGTATAGCCTTCCAAGATTGGATTAGCTCCCCCGTAGTATAGACATAACTTTGATGTTATAATGTACTTAGCTTCTGTTGTAGATAATGCAATACACCTCTGCAATCTTGACTTCCATGACACAGCTCCCCCTGAAAAAGTGTAGAGAACACATGTTGTAGATTTTCTACCATCAAGATCTCCTGTCATATCTGAATCTGTATAGCCTTCCAAGATTGGATTAGCTCCCTCGTAGCATAGACATAACTTCGATGTACCCTTGAGGTATATGAGAATCTATTTGATTGATTTCTAGTATTGTTTTCCTGGGCTAGAGAGAAAATGGCTCATTACACCCACTGTGTGAGCAATATCTAGTCTGGTACATATCATATCATACATTAGGCTTCCAACTGCTGAAGAATATGATATCGATAATATCTCCTTGAGCTCTTTCTTGGATGCGGGGCACAAACTCTTGCTCAGTCTGAAGTGGTGCGCTAACGGAATTCTGACTGGTTTGACTTTCTATATATCAAATCTCATGATTATCCGTTCAGTATAACTCTCATGTGAAAGCCACAACCTTTTGTTCTATCTGTCACAAACTATTTTCATTCCTAAAGTCTATTGAATTGGTACTAAGTCTTTCATGTCGAAAGACTTAGAGAGTTCCTCATTTAGCTAGCTGATCTTCCCTGCTTCTTGTCCAACGATCAACATGTCATCTTAATATAATAGAAGAGCAACAAAATTTCTATTTAGAAACCTTTGAATGTATACACACTGATCTTCTGCAGTTCTTTTGTAGCCTTGACTCACCATGAACAACTCAAACATCTTGTACCACTGCGTTGGTGCTTGCTTGAGGCCGTACAAGTTCTTCTTCAGCTTGCAAACAAGGTTCTCCTTTCCCGAAACCTTGAAACCTTTTGGGTGCTCCATGTAGATTTCTTCATTTAGATCACCATGAAGAAATATTATCTTAACATTCATTTATTCAAGCTCTAAGTTCAAACTGACTACCAATCCTATGCCATTTTAACAACTGGTGAAAAATTTCATCAAAGTCAATTCATTTTTTCTGTAGGAATCCTTTGACTACTAACCAGGCTTTGTGATTCACCATATTTCCGCTACCATATTTCTTTAGCTTGAACACTCATTTGTTCTTCAATGCCTTCATGCCATGCGGGAACTTGACAATCTCCTAAGTATTATTTTCTGCAAAGATTTCATTTCAATATGCATTGCATACAACCATTTTCCTTTGTCTTTATGAGATACTGCTTCCTTGAAAATTTCTGACACCCCTCGTCAGTAAGCAGAATATAGTCAAATCCTGAGTATTTGGTTGATAGAATCCGGCCTCTCTCAGATCTTCATAACGGAGGTTCACTGGTTTATGGAGGTCTATTGTCATCTATATTTGTGGATGATCTTGTAGCCTCTGATAGAGCGTGTTGCAGCTCCTCCTGCTCAATATCATCTCCCTTCTCTGATTCGACTTCTGAAATATCATGCACCCTATCATTATCTGTGGCCACTCATGTTGGTGCTGGGGTTGTGTCTGGATTTACATCGGTTTTGTTGGCACTGGAATTAGAAAACATCTTGGGCTTTTCAATATCTTCTATATTATGGTCTTCAAGAAACACATCCATGCTTCTGATGACCTTTTTTTCTATTGAGTCTCATAACCTGTAACCAAATTCCTCATCTCCATAGCCTATGAAGATTCATAGAGTAGTCCTTGCATCGAGCTTCTACCTGAGCTCATTGGATATGTGTGCAAAGGATAAACAACCAAATGTTCTAAGGTAAGAATATGAGGGATTCTTACCAGACCACACTTTCTCTAGAATCTCAAAATTCAATGGTAAAGATGGTAATTTGTTGATCAAGTAGCAGACGACACGAACAATTTCTCCTCAGAATGGCTTTGGCAGCTTAGCCATACTGATCATGCTTCTGAATTTCTCCATAATGATGCAGTTCATTCATTCAGCAGCACCATTATAATGTGGAGTGCGTGGAACAGTCATTTCATGTCGAATATCGTGTCCTCCATAGTAGGCATCGAACTCTCTGGAAATGTACTCGACTCCATCGTCTGTACGGAGGCACTTCAGCTTGTTTCATGTTTCACGCTCTACCATGGCGTTGAATATCTTGAACTGATCTATGACCTGATCCTTCTTCTTGAGGAAATACACTCATACTTTTTGAGAAACATCATCAATGAAAGTTAGAAAACACTTATTAGCGTCTGGTGAATCAACCTCCAAGGGACCCGCACATCAGAGTATACCAGACTAAGCAATTATGATCTTATCTTTAAAGAGAATTTAAAAGAGACTTTGTATTGCTTACCAAATAAATAATGATTGCAAGGACCTAGTGCAACATCCTTGGTAAGCTCCTTCTTGGTTAGGGTAGACAACCCTCTCTCACTCACATGACCGAGTCTCTAGTTCCACAGATTTTGAGAAGCCTCTTTCTCAGCTACATTAAGACTGTCTGTATAAATCTTCACATAAGTCTTGTAAAGTGTGCCACATATTTTACTGAGAGTAACCACCAATATCTCACAACTATCAGGAAAAGAACCCATTAGTAAGTGGGCTTGAACTTCATCTCCCAGTTGTATGTCTACTGCGGACAACTGGTTCACCAGGCTTTAGAACTCATTGGCGTGTTCTACAATGGAAGTTCCACTTCGCAGCTTCAGGTTCACCAAACGCCTCATTATTAAGGCTTTATTCTGAGTTGTTTTGACCTGAAACGTGTCTTCCAATTTTATCCATATTTCATAAGCATTTGTATCATGTGCTACGTGGTGGAAAACACTGTGATCGATCCACTACCTAATCTGACCCAGAGTTCTGTCATTGAATTTATTCCAGTCATACTCTTTAACAGATTCCGGTCTCACTCCATTCCCCTCGATAATATGACAGATCTTTATAATGTAAATTATCTATCATTTGAGGCCTCCAAATGGAGTAATTGGTTGCTATCAGCTTGATCATCGCACCAAAAGAGGAATATTCCATTTTCATTTTAAGTTTAAAGTTTAAAATGAAAATAGGATAAAATCGAGACTGATTTTCATAAATCGGAGGTCACTGTTGCGTCTGAAATGGTCGAAAATGGTGGATTTGATACTTCGTTGGTCCAAATCCGACTTAGGAGCCGATTTATAAATTTCTAAAACTTCTGGGGCTAAAATATAAATTTCAAAGACTTCATTGGCCTCAATGAAATTTACTAGAGATACTGACTGGTTGATAACCTTGTGGTTGTTTCATCGCTGCCCTTTTGAGGGGCATGAGGTTTAGTTCTATGTTAGTTTGTTCTTCTCGTACCTCATCGAGGTCAAGTCTACTCCCACTATATTTCTTGACAACTGTCCTGAAACCTAAATTTTCCGAACCGAATTATGTTGTTAGGTTTTACGACCCCCAATGTATGACCAAAACTACTGATACCACTTGTTGTGATTCTCTGATCATTGAAGAGTGTTTATGAAGAAAAACCAAATTTTATTACTACAATAATAGACTTTACAAAGTGTTTAAACTTTACAAAAAATATCACTCTCTCTACACTCTCAAAGCTTTCTTTACTTGAAGCTTTAATGTTTATGGATGTCTAAAACTCATAAATGAGTTATGTATTTATAGCAAAAATCAGGCTTAAAAATTCAACACTTGAATAGTGTCCATCAAAAGTAGTTTGGAACTTTACCCTAAATTTCCACAAAATTTATCTTTCACTTGCATATGTTTTGTATCTCATGCATGATATGCATGGCAGCTGGTTTCTACACTCCAAATCCTACTTATCGCGGGAGTCTTGTGCACTAAGTAAGGTATTAATATTATAATATTCTTAATTATAATGTTGGTGATGACAAGCAGTGGATATTACACGACTGGAACGATGAAGAATGCGTGAAGATTCTGAAGAAATGTAAGGAATCAATTACAAGCAACGACAAGAAAGGTAAAGTGATTATAATAGAGATGATGAGAGATAATAAAAAAGGGGACCATGAGTCATTTGAAACACAACTCTTCTTCGACATGTTGATGATGGTCTTAGTTACTGGAACTGAGCGAGATGAAAAAGAATGGGCCAAGCTTTTTGTGGATGCTGGTTTTAGTCATTGTAAAATCACACCATATTAGGTTTAAGATCTCTCATTGAGGTTTATTCTTAATGAAGCTCTTTATGCCAATTTCTAATGCTTGTTTATATATTGTCCTAATGTTTTAATAAATTATTATAAGCAAAATAAAAATGATATAATATTGTTATTTTGAATAATATATTTGATATACAAAAAAGATCATTACCTTGAACATTTTAATATTAATCCTATAAATATTCGTAAACTCTGTTTTTTTTTTTTAAAAAAAAAAAAAATTAACAAGATATGATTATCATGAGTTTTATATAGAAATTTACTAATAATATTCCTTTTGTTCCTATGTTTTTATTTTTATTTTTTTGTTTATTATGAAATATATATATATTGTTCCTTTTAAAATCATAAGTACCCAAATCTTGTATCATTTGAAATTTCATTAAATATGTGGAAGGTGATTTCGAGGTGATCATGGGACAACTCATACCAACGGTTCCCCAATTTTGGGTTAAATATGAGCTTTAAATCTAAGTAAAGTTAATGCTTATCGTAATGAAGAAATTAGAAAAAAATCCCTTTGTTTTTTTTTTTTTTTTTTTTTTTGGATTGTTGGAAATTCTGCCGCCACCCCTTTCGGGTTAAGCGGAGCAGATAAAATCACCGATTGTCTCAGGTTTTTACAAGAAACGCACTTCCTGGATTCGAACCCAAGACCTCAGGGTGAGATCCCGAGCCCTACACCACCAAACCACGCCTATTGGAGACAAATCTCTCTCTCTCTTTTTTTTTATTTTTTTATTTTTTTATTTTTTATTTCGATTGAGGACTACATACTTTAGAAACTAGGTTTGGACCCCCCAAAAACTCAAGAACTCCCCGGACAATTCATGCAACAGATGTTGTTCTACTAAAAGACAGGGTTAATTTTTTCATATCTGGGATGGGTGTTGGAGTTAGGGTTTAATATTACACTAGCTAGGCTAAACTGAAAAAATATGAATAATTAAATTTGTTCAGAAATACTTATAACTATGCAAGTATTTTGTAATTTTGTTATAAAATTTTGGGTAACATTAATTTTCTTAATTTTGTATAAACAAAATAAAGTTTTTGTTAGCTACATATTCTCATGATGAATTTTTAGAGGTGTCAAAAAAATCCGGATCCGGAAAATCCGAAAATACCCTGATCTGGAAAGACTCGGGTCCGCTAGTTTTTTTTTTTTTTTTTTACGGACCCGGGTCCTTATTTTAAAGACCCAGACATAACCGGATCCTGATACGGATCTGTATGATTCCGAACCCGGGCACCCGGAGCCCGATTAATTAAAAAAAAAAGTGAAAAATAAAAAGTAAAGAATCCTAAATATCCCTAATCTTATCTTCTCATTGCGACTTCACACTCTCTCTCACAGCTCCATCGCCTTCATCACATCATCTTCAACTCATCATCTTCATCTGAATCATCCCTCTCTTCTCAGACTCTCTGCTCTCACTCTCAGTTCTCAGTTCTCACGTCAGTCATCAACTCATCATATGCCAAGGTGATGAAGAAACTGAACTTTTGTGGTTAAACCTCCGGAAGTCCAGGTGCGTTATCGTGTTCACCTCTGTTTTTCTTTCATTGCACTTGTGATTACTCAGAGGACCTCTGCGGTAGTGATTTTGTAGTTGAAATGATTACAGTTTTATGAGATGATTAAACAATTCAATAATGGTTGATGCTGCCGTCAACTTTTTAATGAATTTTGTCAATTTGATCTCCATAAATGGGCTAACATATCATAAAGATGATTTTCTGGTGCTATGCTATTTATGGAATTTGAGGAGAGCCTGAATTTGGCATGGTGGCTTCATGGAAGCATATAAAGATGTGATTTAATCTTATGGAATATCAATGCTAAACAAGGTTTTTTGTTTTTGTTTTTGCCATTAAAAGAAATATCAATGCTACACTGAAGTGACTGAACAGTGACTAAAATGTGGATTCCAGAACCGAATCTGGGTATACTCGGGTCTGGATCCGGATGCATTTACCCGAGTCTTGGTCCGGACTTGAGACACAATAAAAGTGTCTAGAACCGAATCCGGACCTGGGTCCGGGTCCAGATTTTGCCAACCCTATGGATTTAGATTTCCGAAAGAAGATTGTTACTTTGCACATTCCCGATCAATCAGTTAAAGTTTATCAGAGGGATATGAGTGTAGTGCCCCATAACTTGATGTCATCAATGCAAGAGTATAAACTTCTTCGAAGGAAAAACATGGGTTACTTAGCGTATGTGATAGATAGTAGAGGGGAAGGAAAAAGCATTGAGCAGGTTCGAGTGGTAAGGGAGTATCATGATGTTTTTTCAGATGAGTTACCAGGCCTACCACAAGATAGAGAGATTGAGTTCTGTATAGATTTAGTTCTAGGCATGCAGCCCATATCGATTCCTCTATATAGGATGGCCCCTGCAGAACTCAAGGAATTAAAGGCACAATTACAAGGCTTGTTGGATAAGAGTTTCATTTACCCCAGTGTATCTCCATGGGACGCTACAGTGTTATTCGTAAAGAAGAAGGATGAAACATTTTGGTTGTATATGGATTACCGGCAACTGAATAAGGTGACAATCAAGTATAAATATCCACTACCAAGGGTTGACGACTTGTTTGACCAGCTACATGGGGCACAATGCTTCTCAAAAATCAATCTTCGGTCAGGATATCATCAGTTGAAGATTAGGAAGAGTGATTTTCCAAAGACAACTTTTCGGACCAGATATGGACATTACGAGTTCTTGGTAATGTCATTTTGCCTGACCAACGCCCCCATAGCTTTCATGGATTTGATGAATAAGGTATTCAGACCCTTTCCAGATTGATTTGTGATAGTTTTTATTGATGATATTATGGTGTATTCACGTAGTGAACAAGAGCACATAGAACATTTATATAAGGTACTACAGACGTTGAGAGAACACAAGTTGTTTGTCAAGTTTCCAAGTGTGAGTTTTGGTTGTCCAATGTTGTATTTATGAGGTATGTTGTATCGAAAGAATGAATCAATGTAGACTCCTAGAAGATTGAAGCCACTCAGAATTGGCACCGACCTACCAGTATGACAAAGATCCATAGCTTCATATGATTAACTGGATATTATAGGAGATTCGTAGAGAATTTCTGCAGAATAGATACCCCTTTAACACGACTGACTCAGAAGAATGTGAAGTTTGAGTGGTTGGATGCCTGTGAAGAGAATTTCCAAAAGCTTTAACAGCGGTTGACTACCGCTTCTGTTATAGCAATACCAGCAGGATCATAAGGATTTACGGTGTACTGTGATGCTTTTTGAGTGGGATTGGGATGTATGCCGATGCATAGAGGAAAGGTTATTGCTTATGCATCCAGGGCCCTATGAACAGAATTATCCCACTCACGATCTAGAAATGGCAGCAATAATTTTTACCTTAAGGATATGAAGACATTACTTGTATGGTGAAAAGTTTGAAATTTTCACCGACCACAAGACTCTCAAGTATATCCAGAGTCAAAAGGATCTTAATTTGAGACAGAGGCGATAGATTGAGTTACTAAAGGATTATGATTGTTCCATTCAGTATCACCCTGGCCAGGCTAATAAGGTAACAGACGCCTTAAACAGGAAATCTATGGGGAGTTTAGCCCAATTGTTGATTGAAAAGTGGCATCCAGCTAGACAAATGCAGAGATGTATTCTTTATGTAGTAAGCTTCTAGGTAACAACTCAGGGAGCGTACTGGCACAGAAGCGGACCCTCAAATTCAGCAGATTAGAAGTAAATCAGAGCAAGGAGCAAATGATGAGTATCATATAGATAGTGAGAATCTCATTAGGAAGAAAAATAGAATTGTTGTTCCCCCATTTCAAGAGTTGAGACATTCGTCGTTATAGAAAGCTCACGCCTCACCATACACTATACAATTTGGGATCACTTAAATGTATCATGATCTCAAAGATCTTTACTGGTATGACGGTATGAAGAAAGATATGGGGGTGTTTGTCGCGAAATGATATACGAGCCAACAAGTTAAAGCAGGGCATCAAAGACCAGCAGGGAAACTTCAAGATGTACTTGAATGGAAATGAGAGAAGATTACTATGGATTTCGTGGTTGGGCTTCCACGTACCTCGAAAAGATATAATTATATATGGGTGATTGTGGACAGGCTGACTAAGTCTGCACATTTCCTTCCAGTAAAGACTAATTATTCAGCAGCTCAATATGTCAGACTGTATCTCGATGAAATAGTGTCGTTGCATGGAATACCTATCTCAATAATCTCTGATCAAGGTTCCCAATTCACATCCAAGTTTTGGCAGTCATTTCAGGAAGCTTTGGGTTCCCAGCTACACTTTAGTATAACTTTCCACCCTCAAATAGATGGTCGATCAGAACGAACCATACAAACTATGGAAGACATGTTACGAGCTGGTGTAATTGATTTTGAAGGTAGTTGGGACCAACATTGTCCACTAATAGAGTTTACATATAACAACAATTACCGAGCAAGCATTTAGATGGCTCCTTTCGAGGCTCTGTATGGCAGGAAGTGTAGATCCCCAATAGGATAGTTTGAAACCGGGGAAGAAAATATGCTTGGAACAAATCTAGTGCAAGATGTAGTAGAGAAAGTGAAGTTGATCAGAGAAAGAATGAAAACGGATCAGAGTCGTCAAAAATCTTATGTAGATCGCCGGTGGAAAGATTTGGAGTTCCAAGTAGGAGACTCCGTGTTCTTGAAAGTATTTCCTTTTAAATGAGTTATGAGATTTGGCAAAAAGTGTAAGCTCAGCCCTAAGTATATCGGGCCGTTTCAGATACTTCGCAGAGTTGGAGGGAGAGCATCTGAACCGACACTTACACCTAGCATGGATAAAATATATCATATGAATAAAATAAATAGTTTATGTAATATAAATTCTTTTATTATATGGTAAAGACGTAAATGACCATAGAGTGATTAGTTATGATACAGTTGCAAAAGCGTCGCAACTGACATTGAACAGTATCATAACAGTATCATTCTTTAATTGTTATTGGTCAAGGCTTATAATTACTTGGTCAGTAAGTAAACCCGCTGAGACCGATACGTCTGGTATATTCGAATGTTGGATTCTAATGGTTTCTAAATGAACCATGAGTCTCGGAAGACTCATATAGACACGTAGGTGTTTATATCGGATAAACACTGAACTACTCCCTGAATATTCTTAATAGATAGTACACCAACGTTAATAAGAATCTTCTCGGGATGAGTGAGCATAGTGATCCTTCAACTTGAGATACCACTGTGGATATATGAGGTATCATCTCCACTTTGATGGCAGTCACGTCACCGATCTATTTAGATCAGATCTCCGCATGTTTGTTGAGTGTGGACTGATCCTCATGATATCCTGTGTGTTTCAAGATATGACCTGTCAGTTCTGTGTACAGAGCATAAGTATCTATTTATGGAATTATCAATATGTTAAATCCATGGGCCTGTGGTACACTGTAAAAATCAGTTCTAATTGTTATTTAAGAGATTGCTAATAGAATCATTGACGGGATTATACCTAAAGAGATTTGACGTTTATATCTATATCTCTGGGATAATTCGGATACTTGTGACGAAAATATTATAGTATGCAGTGACCTCGATCTGTGATTTTATTCGTGTTCGTCATAATTTACGGGTGGGTAGATTATGGACATGAAATTAGATTCCGTGACGGATATGCCTGAACCTAGAGAGTCTCACTAATGAGATATACTCGTAGGGCACTATGGCAACTTTTATAAATAATATTGATCACTTACAAATCGTATAACGGTTAAACAAAAATACATGTTTTTTGTGATCTTTCGGCCATTTATTAAATGTCGAATTGTGATATTTGACATTTATTATTAATATATGTATTTTGATTGTTTAATGTAAATATAATACATATATTTGAGATATTTGTATTTAATTATTTAATTATTCAAATGTTGAATAATTGAAGTAATTAAATATTTGATATCTTATTTACTTAATAAAGTAAGATAAATGGCATGGTTTAATTGGATAAAGTGGCCAATTTTGATTGGTTTCATTTGGCATGATTTAATTGGTTTATTTGAAATAAGAATTGAATTATTTGATAATTTATCACCACAAATAAATATTAAATCATTTTCCAATTAATTAAAACAAAATTGAAAAATGTGGCCTTTATTTTTCCTCCAAAAAAAATCGATAATTTGGGAAAATATATAAAGGCATTTTTTGATTTTTGTTTCACAATTCATGAACCCTAAAAATAAAATACAAAAGAGAGAAAGAGAGCAAAGGAGAAAAAAAAAGGAAGAAAAGCTTTGAAAATCAAGCATTTTAAGTAAGTTTTTCTTACTTTTCCTTACATGAAAAATGTTTCTAGCATACTAAGCTTCAACTTGTGTAGCCTAGTTTGTTCTCTAATCCTTTATGATGTGATTTGATGATTTGGGAACATCGTAATTCTAAAAAGTCCATCTGGCCTTTGACTAATTGAACACCATAATCCATTGATGCAACCCAATTTTCTTTTCGCTTTTGTGAAGTGTTAACGGTTCATGCATTATCCATCATGATATATATATATATATACTCGATTTTATCGGTGTCTACAGTACGTTGTTACTGAATTTATCGCATGATTTATCATTTTCGGATTCTGTTATTTGATTTTTTTGTAATTTACAATTGTCATTTTCAGAGAGATTATATAATGAAAGGATTTTGTATCAGTCATTTTATTATAATAAAATTATTTGCTCTGCAAATTAAGCCACATAAACATAAACCTTTGAATACATTATCTTTCTTAATCCTAACAATTGATTACATTATCTTTCACCCACACTATTGTTGGAGTTGATGCTTGGAGCGCCAATCCGAATAATGTATTGTACATTATATAATTATTTTTTTCATTTCAAACCCTATTAATGGTATTGTCACTATGCATATTAGATGGATATATATATGCTGAGAATGATATCGACCTTAGATAGTCATGTAGTAATACTGGACACTAGGTGGTCCGACATTGAGATAAGTATTACTATTATAAACTATTCTTAAAATATATTCATAATCGTTGGTTTTAGAATACTGTCGAATTCATGTAACCGATAATACAAGCACATTTCATATATTGGAATTGGATTTTCAATAGTTTAACTCGATGTACTATGAGCATCGAAAGCCCGTATAGATATGTGGGTATTCGTTTGAGCGAATATTGAATGAGTCACAGGTGATTCCTAATAGTTGGAAATACACACCACTATCAATAGGAATCTCCTTTAGTCGAATATCATATGTGATCCTTTGACTATATGATAGCATTGGTTTTGTGTGAGATCCTTCATGCTTTGATGTCATGTATGTCAGAAACCTTTTATGGTCTGATCGCTAGATGTTCGTGGAGTGTGGATCAATGCATTCGTTAAGATTCTTAAGACTTAGGCGCCAAAGTCGATCACCTAGGTGGATCGATTTTATCATAAATAGTTTTTGATTAAGTTATAAAGAATCGTGGACGTGTCGACATGAGATGTACGTCTTGGAAACTTATATTATATCCCACACCTTACAATTGCAAGTACCGCGATTGTGTAAACAATTGAGCCACATAGTTAGTTGCATCGAAATCACAAAGTCCATTTGTTAATTTTATGGATCACTCTCATTCCGGTTGGTAAATATATCGAATTTTAAAAATTTTGATAAATAATCAATATAATGAATTTTGAATTGATATTTTTAATATTTTCATATATATTTTCATATCTAAATTTAAATAAAATATAATTAAAATATAATTAAACTTTTCAAAATCCGACAAATACTCTGATCATACCCCTCTTTCTCGCATATCACATTAGGGGTGGGTGGATGGTTGTTAATTGTTTTATTTGGTTTAGCTGATAAATAAACATATAATGTAATGATAATTAGGTGGTGGGGATTGGTTAGGTTTATAGATAATGAAGATAAGAATGTGGTATTAAAAAATCGAGTTGTTACAATCTACTCACCTTAGAAAACTTTTGTCATGAGGTTTGACTTAAATAGGTCGGTGACATGACTGTCATCAAAATATAGATGATAACTCATATATCCACCGTGGTATTTAAGTCATAGAACCACTATGCTACTCTACTCGAGAAAATTTCTATTGACGTTGGTGTACCACCTATTAAGAATCATTGGTAAGTCGTTCAATATTTATCCACTATAAACACCTACATGCCTATATGAGTCTTTGAGACTCATAGTTCATTAAGTAATTATCATCGGAAACCTAAATTCAAATATACGATATGTATCAGTCTCTACGGATTTACTTACTGACCAAGCAATGTAAACTTTGACCATAAATAGTTTTAAAATGATATTTGTAATACCTCATCCTTTTGTAAAAGTCATTATTGCATTATTAATTAAACACATCACACCTCTTATCATCAATGATCATGTCTCATTGTCTCATAATCAAACAAAAGCATCTAACCACTCAACCTAATCCACTACACCACCCAATCACTTCAACAATATAATAAAAAAAATTTGCATGTCTCTATCATTGATGAATGAAGATTTAACTTGAAACCTAGCTTTGCTTGGTTGAGACTCTTAGTGTCTCTCCTGCTAGCTTCATCTATCTCATTCTCTGATTTCTCTCGGCTCCTGCTTGTAATATGGCTCTAAGGACTTTGAAAGTGCTTTACATGTTTCGTGGTTGTTTGTTAGTTGGTTTGATGGATGGATTTGCACATTGGTGGTGTGGCTTTTGGAGTTGTTGCTCTAGTAGTAAAGATTGAGATTTATTTATATTGGTGAGCAGTTGTTTTGTTTGAATGCTGAATTTGGTGATTTTTATCTTCGTATTCTTGCTCAATATATGATTCCCAGATACTATAATTTGTATCATGTTTTCAAATACAGTGTGTGTGTATATGTGTGTTGATGAATAGATAGAGTGATTAGAGGTAAATTTCTTGGAAGTTTTAGAGAGATAAATCGAGAGGATTAGAGTGGATTATCCATAAGAGAGAGAAAATACATGTAAAGAGAGAGAAATGGAGTTTTCGACGTCGTCCGAACTCCGTTTCTGGAAAGTGACCATATCTGGAGCATCCTCTCGACGAGACGAATCCATCACCACCGGACCGCCACCAAACCACTGCTGGGCACGCCCTCACGCGCCGCCGCGTGTGTATGACACCTCCCTGATCGTAATTTTCCCATCGTCGAGATACGCGAGTTGGAAACTTCTTTTGCCCTAATCGGACCTTCGGTTGTTAAGAAATGAGCAAAATATAGTTGTTATCGGTGTTTGACCGATCTTTGATAACCACCGTGTTTCAGCCCCTACCACCACCGTCGCCGTGATCCTTGAGATGTTTGCTGACCAGTGGCTCTTTCGTTGTGAGATTTGGAGATCGTTGGAGCTCGATTCTTAGCGAGGATATAAACATATTAAGGACTTTTGCGTGGATAGAGGTAAGTACAATGCACGTTGATTCCCTTAACATAATTTATTGTTGATCGATGGTTCTCGTGAAAGTCTATATAA
The DNA here is from genome assembly GCA_019454045.1 of Zanthoxylum bungeanum. NCBI lineage: Eukaryota > Viridiplantae > Streptophyta > Magnoliopsida > Sapindales > Rutaceae > Zanthoxylum > Zanthoxylum bungeanum. Next base: position 2,150 of record SKCR01036578.1, on the reverse strand, counting down.
ATATGTTGATATAATTATAATTATAATTATAATTATAATTATATATATATATATATATATTTATATATATATATATTATGGAGATATAAACATTGGTTAATTGAAAGCATGAGAAAAATGAATTCATGATTGTTGAGATGAGATTGATGGATTGGATGTGAGATGTGATTGTATTAGATGATATGTGTTGTTATGTTATGCTGTCGGGTTTTGTATGACAGTGGTCGGAGATGAGATGAGATATGATGATACATTACGCGAGATGATATGATGGAAAACCTTGGGAGTTTTGATAAGGTACTCTCCCACTGGTTTCAATCTACTATTATACTGGACCCGGATCCATCAACCATGTTTGATGGATGTTTGTATTGTTGTGGGATGATTGTTGAGATGATATTATAGTATATGCTATTTTCATATATATATATATATATATCCATATTTTATTGGTGAGGTGATGTTGATAATATGAGTGTTTTACTTGCTGAGCTCTTTAAGATCACTGCCATTTTCCCCCAAACATTCTAGATAGTTCGCGAGCACAACAAAAGCGGTACCAGAATTGGATCCACGTGCCACAATTGTTTTTCGAATTGGTCCAGACATTTGAATCATCATTTGCATATTTTTAAGACTTGTGTTGGAAATCATATAATTGGTGGATAATTCTGGGATTGTAATCTATGATGTATTAATTGTGCATATTTATTCGGTTGGTTTGACATAGATAATGCCCGAGCTAAAGTTGATCGCGAACCTCTTTCTAGGGTTGGGCCCGCTGTAGGGAGGGGTCGTGACAGATTTGGTATCAGAGCTTAGGGTTTAGGTTCTGTAGACACATTACATTAGATGAGGGTATTAAAAGGGTAGTTTTGTGTCCGTAAGAAAATGTCTGGATATGGTCGTGGTACTGGTACTCAACGTGGGAGAGGGATAGTTTGTCGATGTGTGAGAATGTCGAGAAACAGTACAGAGAGACCTCACACTTAGTTGATAGATCTTGAATTTGATATAGCTTTATCTGGTATTCCGCCGATTGTTGAGGATAACAAGGGTTCTAGACTTTTACATCCATTAGTTTTGACAGTTACCCCCATCGATATTTCTGTAGCTGCATCTGACGTGATTTCTACGGTTGCACCTAATATGAACCTCATGTCGCAGTTATAACATCATTGTGGGTCAGTAAGTCGAAGACATGAGAACTTTGGCGTTCGAGAAAGGAGAAAGAAGACTTTGTTGACACTCATGTATAAGCAAACATAGGCAATAATGTCAACAAAACAACAAAATGTAACAGTTAAGATCACATTATGGAATATAACAACTTGGTTGCATTGCAAGTAAATGATCATCTTCGAATTGATGATCTTCCTATTGATGTTTTGCACGTAGAGACATGGGAATGATACCATCGATGATTTGGATTTCGAGACTGTCAGGAAACTTGATTTTATTATATCATTGGACGATACTTCTAGATGACTCTTCGATAGTAGTGAAGAGTTGCCAAGCTCTATCATTGGTATTGCTTTCTAGATTTCGACGGATTGAGTCTGCGGAGAGAGCTCTAAGATCATATGAATGAAAAAAAGTAATATCTTATGGGAAAATATCATCGTATACATAGTAAACTTTAAGCTTCGGTTTAGATGGCCAACTAATGAGTCTCCAATCAGTGATTTGACGTGATGGTATGATTCTTATAAGATGAATTGGGTGGTAAATAAGCTAATAGTCATCCGACCATTCTGGAGTAATGGTTTCGATCCAGACAGTAATACTTTTGTGGCGTTTATACCATCAATACAAAATATTAATGATGAATGGGGGAAGCTCAACAATGCTAGCTTCTGAGATACCAGGATAGTTGGGATGGATTGGACTTGGTCCAAGAATAAATCCATTTAGGAAACTGAGTTCAAACAATGTGTCGAGACTCCACTGGCAATGATTGAACAAATCGTGACTGTTGATGAAAACTGTGGAATGGAATCTGTGATATCCAGAGTGAACAATCGTAGAATTATTTTTGTATTGGATTAAACCATCTGTTTTTTCCATTCCAAATGGTTCTAAGAATGAAACACCACCTCATGAAGTTTTTAGGAACTCTTGCCACGATATCTATTGCAACCTCTTTAGGC
>SKCR01036577.1:0-52903 GCA_019454045.1 Zanthoxylum bungeanum | reverse complement strand
ATAATAATACAATATCATTTACAAAACAGTGACGCAATGGGTCATAATGTCTAACAAGTATATCATCCTTGTACAAAGATAAGATAATGAACTTATCTTTATCTCTCTTGGTGTACACACAATGATCTTCATCTATCATTGTGAAATCATTCGAAATGATTGTATTGTGGAATCGTATATACCATTGTCTAGACGATTGCTTGAGACCATATATAGACTTTAAAAGTCTACATACTTTCTCCTTTTCATTTTCTTTTATGAAACCTACTGGTTGTTCCATGTAGATTTCTTCATCAAGTTCTCCATTGAGAAAAGCAGTCTTTACATCCATTTGATGTAATTCTAGATCCATACTTGCTACTATAGCCAGAATCAAGCGAATTGAGGTAAACCTTACAACAGGTGAAAAAGTCTCTTCGTAGTCAATTCCTTCCTGTTGCGTATACCCTTTTGCCACAAGTCGTGCTTTATATCTTTCGATATTGCCATCGGCATTACGCTTTATTTTAAGAACCCATTTGTTCTTAACAGCTTTACGTTCTTTGGGTAGATCAACCAATTCCCAAACTTGATTGGACCTCATTGACTCCATCTCTTCTTCCATTGCTTTCATCCATTTTTCCTTTGCAGGACACTGAAGAGCCTATCTTATGTTTCTAGGTTCTTCATCATCTTGAGGTAGAATCATAAAGGTTTCTCCTTCGATATCGAAACGACGTCGAGGAATGCCTATACGATTACTACGTCGCAATTGGGATTCTAGTGGTGGAACTGATTCTTCACTTTCGATATTATTCCCATTTGGATCGTGCACATTGCTCCCACTTGGATTATGTACATCACTCCCACTCGGATCATGATGAGACTCGTGTGAAACTAATTCATCATTTTGAGATTCATGTGAAACAGATTCATCATGTTTTTTCAAATTTCTCTCATCACTCCCACTTGAATTAGGTAAACTCGAATGTTCACCAATCATGTGATCCATGTGATCTTGAGTTTCATATAGAGATAAATCTTGACCTATCTCTCCCTGCTTAGGAAAATAATTTTCTAAAAATGTGATATCTCGTGATTCAAATTCTGTCACGCCTCCACTTTCATGTTCACCTATGCAAACATAACCTTTTGATTGTTCAGAATATCTTATGAAGATACTCTTTTTTCCTCTTGGGCCTAACTTTCCATGTTCGTGAGAACGCACATGAACATAAGCCGTACAACCCCAAGGTTTTAGAAAGTGAATATCTGGTTTACGACCTGTCCATAACTCATATGGTGTGGTGGACACAGATTTAGATGGCACTCGGTTAAGTACATATGTGGCAGTTAATAATGCATCACCCCAATAGGTTATAGGCAAATTTGCTTGTGCCATCATAGACCTAACCATCTCAAGAAGAGTTCTATTTCTTCTTTCCGCAACACCATTTTGTTGAGGAGTAGCAGGAGTAGTCAACTGACGACCAATTCCTTTTTCATCACATAATTCTCTGAACTGATCAGATAAGTACTCACGACCACGGTCAGTGCGTAGTGCTTTAATTTTCTTGTCCAATTGATTTTCTGTCAAATTCATAAATTTCTTGAAACATTCTAACGCTTCGGATTTATGAGCAATCAAATAGACATAACCAAAGCGAGTAAAATCATCTATAAATGTGATGAAATAAGATGCTCCATGCCTTGCCCTGACATTCATTGGACCACAGATATCTGAATGAATTAATTGTAATGGAAATTCTGCTCTAGTCCCTTTTCCAAATGGTTTTCTCGCAGTTTTTCCTGCCAAGCAATATTCACAGGTTGACAATTCCACCTTATCAATATTTCCCAGAAAGCCTTCTTTGGCTAATCTGTTCATTCTTTGCTGGCCAATGTGGCCAAGTCTAGCATGCCACACAGTTACATCACTATCATCACTGACAAATGAAGTAACAAACGAAAAATCGGAATTGTGATTAAAACATTCAACATTTAATACAATAAAACCATCCAGAAAATAACCAGAACCATAGTGTATTGTACCTAAGTACAAATCAACACCAAATTTATGGAAGTTCAAATTGAAACCTAAATTAACCAAAACCAACACAGAGATTAAATTTCGACGAATTTGTGGAGCAAACAATACATCATGTAGTAGTAAAGTTTTTCCACCATGCATGACTAACTTGCATGTTCCTATGCATTTGACTTCAACCCGTGAGTTGTTGCCAACATATATCCACTTCACCCCAGGTGAAATTCGTCGAAATTCCACGAAGGCATCTCTATCCTTCGCTACATGGTCTGTGGCTCCTGAGTCTACAGTCCACAAAGGATTAGATTCAGTTAGAAAGATTGAGCTTGAAACACATATTTCATTTAAATATGCACGAAAGGTATTCACCTTTTTAGGCTCAGTGCAGTCACGAGCATAATGACCTTTCTTACCACAGTTAAAACATTTAACATTTGCCATGTTTTTCTTTTTGGTAGGACGTTTTCCTTTCCCATGTTGATTGGTTTTCTGTTTCTTTTCTAGCTTAGAAGAATTTCGTTCTTTTCCGAACTGGAACCCACCACCATGAAATTTTCTTTTCTTTTTGAAACCCCCTGGTTTGCTAGTTTCTGTCATATACACTTCAGTATTTGACTTAGCAGCCGCAAGGCGGTCGCTTTCTAATTCAAGGTGACGTTTAGCATCATCAAAGGTTTTGATGCTCTCATTGTGGGTCAAATGCATTTTCATATGCTCCCAGCTATTTGGAAGAGAACGAATGACCGCTTGGACTTTCTGTTCATCTGTAAGAACATGTCCAATATCTGCCAGTTCAGTAATCATGTTTGACATTTGCCTCAAGTGTTTTGACATAGTAAACTCAGGGCGTTTCTTGTATGTGTCAAACTTGATTGTCAGTGACCTGAGTTTGGTTATTGAGGTACTACCAAACTTTTCAGCTAGTATGGACCACATGTCCTTAGCCACGTCATATTTCCTGAACTCTTTCATTAGGTCATTATCCATACTGCTCAGCAACGTAATGCGGGCAATGGAATTCTTTTTCTTCCAGGCCTCATAAGCCTCTCGGTCTCGCTTGTGTTGGGCCGTAGTGCCCTGTTCAGGTTCATCCATGCTCATTTTCAAAGTTTCAAGAACCTCTTGTTCTTCTAGCACATATTGGATTTTCATGTTCCAAATTTCATAATTATCGCCATTTTCTCACCCTTGTTGAGTTCAGCAATAATGTTCTTTGTTGCGGAAGCCATATTAAAAAACACAAAGTTTCTACAGACATTCATGCACAAATGTTAATACTTTTATTTATTTTATCATGAAACAAATTATGTTTAATAAAATTCTTCAATGGGGTTGGAGTCAAAAGGCCACTATGTGTCCAATCATCACCCAATTACCTAATGTAAAAATATTATCAACATAATCAATCATGTAAAATCATTTTCTAAAAATTACGTAAATTCTTAGAACATCTTAATCATGCGAATATTGTACATGACAATCATTGATTTAATTACATAAATTAAATTCAACATGAAACATTCATACATATAAATACAATATTTACATGCCGTAAAATAACACACAGAAACAACATGAAAGAAATTAATATTTTACAATAATAATTTTCCCAGTTGTAGAGTCCCAACTCATGTATGTTTTTGGATACGAATCCTCAAACTCTTTGGGTAACTCGTAATTGATCTTGGACAGCCATGGAAAACCTATAGCAAATTTAGGATCCTTACAACGTTTCAGGGACATCGAAGGAAAAATAGTATTATTTGCCTTATGTCGTATATACTGAACCGCTAACCTCTCAATGGCTTTATTATAAGGAACATATTTTTCCTCACGTTTTACTAATATCCAAATACGAGTAAGTTGTTTTTGCCATATCTTGGGGAGAGTGTTTCTCAGTAATCTGAATCTATTCGGCTGTCCTATCCAATTACCTGCCCAGATAGACTCCTGTAACATGTTATTGAAAGTGATGATAAGCGAAATCATATCATCGCTTTCACTCATTCGATATTTATCAATTTCCATCAACATGTCTAATATCATCTCCTGGTCTGTGGGTGTCGTAATCATTTTTGCAATTCTTCGAATAATCGCCATGATTTTCCTGCAACAAATACAAGAAAAAATCAATACAATGAAACACAAAGTTACATTGACTAAAATAAACATCACAAAGATATTTATCATAAACACAAAGTTTATATGATAAAACATATTTATCATGGTCGATTAATACAATATACAAAAAAGGATTAGACATTTAACCATGACGGATCGGAATTACCGAAGCAAACCGATACAGACATGACCAACACGGGCCAACGCAGATGTCCACGCGCCATCCACGCGCCACAGGAGTGTCACATGCGCCTCCACTCGCCTCCACGCGCCGGTAAAGTGCTCCCACTCGCCCTCACGCGCCCTCACGCGCCGGCAGGCCTCGCCCAAGTTACACGCGCAGACGACATGTCGTCCGCTTGTTCGGTGGCCGTATGACAAGTCGTTTCTATGTTAAAGAAGCAGACGACTTGTCGTCTATCTTCTATTTGGATGACATGTCGGTTGAGCTCATTATTCACGTACGACTTGTCGTACACTTATTCGGACGACTTGTCGTCCTATTTCCTAAATACCGGATGACATGTAGTACGGCTATTCTGGGAGTGTTTTTCTGGGTAAAAACAGATTCATCTAGCCAACTTCTAGGGTCCATATCTTTCTCTATTTTAATCCAATTAATCAAATGATATACCAAATTGAAGATCTCATGACCTAGTTTTCAAAACATATTTGAACATGCGATTATCAATTTTCTACATAGAGTTATTACGGCCCAAAGTTGGAAGAAAATCATTTTTGAAAAAAACAAAACCAGAAACATTTTCAACATTTTTCATGTTTGGTCATGCAATTTTTGTGTAATCCAACTAGAATACATGCATTTAAGCTACTGATACCATTGTTAGGAAACATAATCCCTAATATATTTACATGTTTGTCCTCTTAGGATCTAACCATACATGTATTACTAGTCCTAGATTTATTTACATGCTAATTGAAATAAATCTATACTAACCACAACACAATTGCATACCTTTTATGCTTGTAGAGACCTCTTAATCAAACTTAATTGATTGCTTAACTCAATAAGCAAATGGTCTTATTTATAGGAGGGAAATCAAGTCACTATGTAATCACATGCATTGATTACTATTAATCACATTATTAGGATGCATAATGATCTTTTCTAACCCTTCCAAAAATGTTACCATCATGGGTGTACCATATGTTCCCCATTTAACATTTTACTAATTGTTGTCACTTAACAACTCTTGTTGTTATTTAACAACACCACATAATTAACTTAATAATTTCCAACATGAAATTATTACTAATTGTTGTTATTTAACAACACCAAATAATTAACTTAATAATTTCCAAATGAATTATTACTAATTGTTGTTATTTAACAACACCAAATAATTAACAACAATTAATTTCCAACAATCATGATGTCTATTATTATTACAATATCGGTAGAAATATGAATGAAATAATTTTTCTATGTTTTTGTGGGAACAAATACATAGGTTGTAGCATATTTTGCTTTTAAACATCAAAATTTTCCCCCAAACTTAGAAGACAACAATTTTTTCCTAATCTTGTATAGGGGTCAGAATTCCCGGTGCTAACTTCCGTTCTTTTTGTTCCTGAAAAATATTTGAAAGTCTCAAAATGCTGTGAAAGTTTATAGGCTCATTTCTCCTGATTGCCGATTTTCTATGAGGTAGCTATAGCTCTGCATCTCATTTTCTCATGAAAACACGCCTTTCCAACTTTTGGTCCTCTGACCTTTACTATATTTGTGGTAAAAATCTAGGCTTTGGCACGCACTTCAATCTTGCCCACCAAAAACCCTAACTGTTGTGTCGCCACTGCCACGTTGACGATCAAAACCAGCTGGATCCTACGCCGTCATCCGACAAACAACCGCGTGTCACTTTCTCTAGCCATGTTTCTCATCTTTGGTCTCATCTTTGGTGTGCCTCTTCTCATGCACCTCTCTTGTTCATCAAACTACTTTTTCATTATCTTTCTCTCTCTTTTTCTTATCTTATCCCCTGTTTGTGTCTAAGCAATTAAACTCTCCTTTTTCTTTTTCCTGCCCCTCTCTCTTCATCATCACATATTTGCAGTGTTGAACTAGGCTTGTCCAATAACTAAAACCCAAATCAATGGTTTAATGGGCTGGGCTTGGGTAAAAGTTATCCTATAGCTACTGTTCATGCTATTTCTGTTTTAGGATATAATAATTATTGTTATCGGATATTAATTGAAATTTTTTTTGTAATTTGATAGTTGCAGAGATTAGTTAATATTGGATTATTGGGTTGACTAATTTGATTTTTTTATGTATATTTTCCTTATTTTTATACAATTATGTTGTCTATGTCTAACTCTTAATGTGATGATATATTAAAAGAAGTGAATTTATTGAAATACTAACTTAACAAGTCATGGAAAAATATAGAAAATACAAGCTATCTGAATTTAATTTAAAAAAATAGGTTTCTTGCCCCTCGGTGTGCTTCGGGCGCGCGCTTGCAAAGCTTCAGCAGGTCCTTGTGCCTCGGTGCGCCTTGATCTTCTGACAACACTGCACTGGTCCCGGTATCTTCATGTCTTCATGCCTTTCCTTTTTTTTACTCCTAAAACCCTCTGGGCCTGCTAATAATGGTCTGTGACCTCTATCCAGCGTAGATGGCTGGTCAAGAACTTGGGAGTTTGTGTCCCCCCATGTTTTGTTGTCTTTGCTGTGTTGGGTAAAGTGATTTGTTAGAGGAGATCCATGAATATCTTGTGAAGGTTGTTTTACGGATGATGCTGAATGCAGTGATATGTAATTGGATGTGATTGGTGCTTGCTGAATGCTGTGTTCTTTTACTTTTTGGATTTAGTGTTTTCTGTTTTGAAGGGTATGGTGGGGGCTCGGTTTGTACTCATGGATGATGATGGGTGTATGTAATGTGGACAGGGAGGCAGCAGCTATCGTGGTGTTAGGTGGTGAAGTTTCTGCAGATCGGTGGTGGTAGGTGTTAATCGGTATTAGTTTGAATATGAGTTCTGTGAGCAGGAGCAGGAGCAGGAGCAGGAGCCCGCTGGATCGTAAGATCCGCTCTGATCGCTTTTCTTACCGTGATGCACCTTACAGAAGAGGGCATCGTCGGGGTTACAGGTTTTCTAATTTTGATCATATACTTGTTTATTCTTTCACTTTTTGACAATTGGTTTGAGGGGAGGTGGGGGGTGAAGGAGACTGTTGATGTCCTCAGTGGAGGTGGTATTTTTAGCTGACTGTTATCCTAGCTATGGTTGATGATTCTACATGATTTGTCTTTCAGGATCTTGAGATTTGTTTTTAACATTTTTGCTTATGGATGTTCTCATGCTAATTGCTTGGTTAACTACTGCTTTAAACTGTCTCTGAGTTTCATGCAATAGCATCTGTTCACCCAAGTGTGTTACATTTACCTAACACCATATTGGTTCTAGAGATACATTTTCCCTGCCTTCTGCGTGGTGTTTTATGTTAAACTGAATATTTGCTTTCATGTTTTGCGTTGCTCTATGGCAAGTGTATATGTCTCGAGTTCCTTCACATTTCGTTGCATTCAAGAGTCAATATTTTCTTGGAAGTAGTATATTACATATATTATTGCTGTGCATTATAGTCATTTTTGTGTTATGTTCTGGATTCTTCTTAGTATTTGCTTTTGTGTGGCAGTTATTTTTTTTGTCGCCTTAATTCTTTCGAGGATACCTTTGTCTTTTATTTGGAAGACCCCAAAAAAAACAGAGGAAGATTATCCAGCATTTATTAGGATGAAAAGTTCTTCATGTGTCACATTTTTCTCTCTTCCCCACACCAACCCCAAGAAAATATTTTATTTTCATTTGACCATTGTTCAAAATCATCTTCAAAATGGGTTCGCTGATTATTTTAGACTAAAATGATTCTGCATTTACATTGTCCCATGCATTATTTTCTCCTAAAGAATTAATTTGGTTTGCATTTTTTGTCAGCCAAAACACTCTGTGCAAGAATTGCAAACGACCAGGTCATTTTGCTAGAGAGTGCCCTAATGTGGCATTTGTCACAATTGTGGCCTTCCAGGGTAAGTGGTCTCTTTTCATACAAAACAAATAAAGTATATAACTTCAAGTGAACATGCATATTTACTTACTGTACACACTGCACTTCACTTGGTGATCATTCAAGATTATTATTAATACACAGAGTTTGCAGTTGGTGGTCTATGATGTTGTGCAGCTGTGGAGCTGTCTGGTTTCCTCTTAGGAAATGGTGTCCATTTTTAAAAACAAAAAGATTTTAGAATAAGTGTTTCACATGCTTTGCTTTCCAAAAGGCAAAACGTGCTCTCAGAATTATATTGGCCTGTTCGGTATCATTTTACGGTACCTGTTTTCATTTTTATTTTTAAAATTTAAGTTTAATACGTGTTCGGTAGCATTTATTTTGAAAACAAATTACAAATTACAAAACACAAAAAACAAAATTTATCTTACAGTTATAAATGACAACTTTTTTAACCCCTTTTCACTATTCTACAAAACAAACTCTAAAACTAATTCTCCAACAAGTTAGATCCTCTCTCATTTCTACTCCCAACCTGATCTCTCTCTCTCACCTGATCGTCTTCTTCATCTATACTCCCAACTTTTCTTTCATCTTCTTCATCTCATTCTATGAAGCATATCTGAATTATAAAGAAGCCTCAACTCAAGTTCTGATCCGAATTTAGTTTTTTGATGTGATTTTGTTCGTTAGGTTTTAGGAGGTCAAATAAATTGATGGTTTCATTAGAGAATTGATTGATTTATATGCTGGTCATTTTGGGGTTTTTAAAAGATATGCAGTAAGTTGATGGAACTTTTAATTGTGTTTGTATTATTGATTTAAGATCATATGGGATATATATATATATATATATTAAGGGTGTTCATAGGGTCGAGTCAAACCGACCTGGAAGGGTTGAAAAAAAATAATGCAATTTCGGGTTGACCCGACCCTATGACGCAACCGACCCGAAAAATAGGTTTTTATTTTTTTTTCTAAAATTTTTATTAATTTTTAAAGCTTTTACTATTATTTCAGTTGTTTATTATTTTTTTTTCCTGAAAAATTTTATATGTATGATAAGTTTTGGGACATAAAATAGTTAGTATTAATGTCTCGAACCCAAAATAATTAATACAAAAATAAAATTCAAATTTCGGGTTCAGGTTTGCAATTTCGAGTGACCCGACCCGACCGGGTTTCACAAAATTCCGACCTGACCAGTGTTATCAAAGGCGCGCCTAGGTAGAGGCGCCAACCATTGCGCCTAGAGGGTGTCTAGGCGAGGCGATGTGTATCAGGCGCGTGCCTAGGTGATGAGGCGCGCGCCTGATGCCAAAAATCTTGGTTTTTGACCCGATTTCGTTGATTAAAGCTCATTTTTTTTTGTTTTTTTCAGCAGAGAGTTAAAAAAAAGAATAATAATAACAATAAATCTCATAATTTAACTTAATTTATTTACTTTTGACATGGCTCTTAGATAATTTGTTGGGATCGTTAAAAATTATAAGAAAAATTTATATTTTATAAAATACAAATGTTGCCATGATAATTAATAATAGATCATACATTTATAATTATTGGGGACACAATTTTAACCAAAAGATTAAACTAGTCAATAACAAAATTGTACATAAGATAATATAAGCAAATATTAATATTTTAATTATTATAGCAACTTAGTTATGAAAATAGTGATGTATATAAATTTAATTTAGTGCAATAATTTATAAATGTTTTGTCATAATTTGGTCAAAATATTAAAAAATACTCAAAACAAAATGATTAGAAGAATATACATGTTCCTCTTTCTAATTGAAAAATTATATATACAAATATGCGCCTCACATTCCTCAGGCGCCTTGCGCCTTTAATAACACTGGACCTGACCTGACCCGACCCATGAACACCATAATATATATCCGAACTATGTATTATTATTTATGGACACCAACTGATAGTCTGCGTCCAGTGTTGTTCGAGGCACACTGAGGCGCGCCTCGAGGCGAGAGGCACACGAGGCGATCGCCGATGCGCATCTAATTGGTCGAGGCGAGGCAACTCCAGCGAGGCGCAGTGAGGCTCGAGGAGCAGCGAGGCGCGCATCATGGTTTTACGATTTTTTCATCAGTTTTTTTACTCTTTTTTTTCCAAATTTGTTTTTTTCTTCATCTTTTTCTGTTTGAAAATTAAGGGATCTGACTTAAGTATTAATTTCATTTTAAATTGTAATCTTTTGTTCACGTGAATGAATACTGAATTCGCTTTCCTTGTGCTCTTGTTCAATTATGTCACTTTTTTTTATCAGTTTTAGTTATGTCTACCGAACATGTATTATTGTTTTCATATTTAAAATACATGATATAGAAAATGATATCGGACACATAATCAAATCCAAAATACAAGCAAAGTGAAGACATCATTCCCATTCTTATTTTCATTATGTGAAAATACAAATTGAAAAACAATACCGAACGGGCCCTAAACTTTTGTTTTTGAAAACAGGTTTTGACTTTCAATGAATTTAACCGATTGTTCATTCTTTTCAATTTTTATTAAGAATTATGAAACACGTTTCCCAATCTACACTAATTTCATTTAAAAAATAGTTTTGAAAAATACAATTTTTAAAGCGAGACCAAAACCAGAATTCTTTAAAAGCCCTGATGAAAGCTTAACTTGTTCTTCCCTGCAGTGACAATGAATGGAATTGAAATCTTTAGGATAGTTTTGTGTAGATGCAAGCTTCATGATTTCTTGGTAGACTTGTCTTTTCATAGAAAGTTTGTTTATTTATGGCTGCTAGTTAATATTGACAACTGGAATGACCCTGTCCCTTAACCCATATGTTTTTCTTTGGCCTTACCCAGTGGAACATTACATCCTTCATCGATCCTTACTAATATTTAAAGTAGCTGCTCCTTCACCAATCACCAAGTGAATAAGACACAGTTCATTTGCAAACTACTGGTATTACATTGCCTCTGCCTCTACCCGGCGCTTGGAATTACTGTCACTCTCATTTGAGACATTTTTGTCTTTAAAATGACCATTTAACCATCTGTTTTGTTCCTTTATGGCTTTACTGTTAACCTCCAAACAGATTCCATTCTCGCTTTTTTGTCCTTCCTGCTTCGGAGCTAAAATCACCATTTCTGCTTTACTGTTTTTGGCCCTATTAAACTGGTGCATTTGCTCTGTTTAGCACAAAAAATTACATCACTGATCTCTAGCAGTAGCAGCTAAATGCATAATGTTTATTTATATGGTCCTTTTATCTCTAATTTTAAAGCCCAATTTATAGAAATTGGTAGATGAGATTTTAGGAAGAGAAGATATTTGTATTTCTTGATTTTTGTAATTTTGGGAGAAGTTTTGCTGTTATAATTTCCTGTCACAACTTTTTGTTTTAACATTGTAAACTTTTTATGAATATATTGATATTCTTCTGATTTTCTTATCACTTGAAGTTCATGGGCACAACTGATGTATTTCTTGTAATTATGCTTGAAAATATTTGAGCAGCCACATTGCTTCAGAATGCACTACAAAGGCATTATGTTGGAATTGTCGCGAGCCAGGCCACATGGCTAGCGACTGTCCAAATGAGGGCATCTGCCACACCTGTGGCAAAGCTGGACATCGTGCAAGAGACTGCACCGCTCCCCCACTGCCCCCTGGGGACTTGAGATTGTGCAACAACTGCTATAAGCAGGGTCATTTTGCAGCTGATTGTACAAATGACAAGGCCTGCAACAACTGTAGGAAGACAGGTCACCTGGCACGGGATTGTCCGAATGATCCCATCTGTAATGTGTGCAATGTTTCTGGGCATGTGGCTAGACACTGTTCAAAATCCAATAGTCTAGGAGATCGTGGTGGCAGTGGCGGTGGTGTTCGTGGCAGTGGTTACCGAGACATTGTATGTAGGAACTGCCAGCAGCTGGGACATATGAGCAGGGATTGTATGGGACCTTTGATGATCTGTCAGAACTGTGGTGGACGAGGACACCTGGCATACGAATGCCCTTCAGGGAGGTTTATGGACCGCTATTCTCGAAGGTACTGATAGATGGATGGCATATTTTGTTGGATATCATTGTTTTATTATTATACTTTTCCCTTGAATGGAGATCGTTTCAGTTCAGATTTGTTGAAGGTTGAGACTGGATAGAACTGGGTAGTTGATTTGAAAATTGTGGGGTACTATTGATTTTCTTCATGTCGGAGCATTTTATTATTATTATTATTATATATTATTATTATTATTATTATTTATTTTTATCCATCAGAACTTGTTGATCTTGTGCCATTTGTTGTTGTTATTGAAATAATTAGATTACTTTTAACAAGAGGCCAAGGTTTGGTTTCCTCATTTGGATTTGCTTGCTTGTTACTTCGATCCATTTGGTAACGAAGGTCCCCGTCTTAAAACCAGCTTAAATTGTGTGCAATTGAATTTTAGGTTTGAATTACAACTCGATTCAAATTAACGACTACTTCGTGTATATCTTTTACTATCCAATAAAATCTCATGGGAGATGTGATTTCTCTTTCATCAGCGGCGTCGGTGGATATTTTTTATTTTTTATTTTTTATTTTTTATTTTGAGGTTTTGTTAGCGTGAGAGTAATCAGTAATGTGGTCTAATGAAATGCTCCTAGCAGCAGCATTACAACTGCTAATAAACTAATACAATCCAAGGTTGCCATATTTTTTTAATTTTATACAATCTCTACCAATGTTCTGCAATGCTACATGCCAAACATATGCATTAACTCTTGCTTTGATGGGGTTTTTCCAATTTTTTTTTTTTTTTTTTTTTTTTTTTTTTTTTTTTTTTTATTTTGGGAAATTCTCTCTCCATTCAAAATTCTTACAACTAAAAAATCGTTTGTTTTTTTGATCATCTATTAAATTTTTAGTGGATAAATGATAAAATTTATTAAATATTTGAGTAGTAATTGATCATTTTTAATTACTTTGGGTGTATAAATGTTTTTTTTTTTTCCTCAAAATTGGGTATTTTTTCGAATATTAGATAATTTATGGATGGACAAATGATCATTTCCTTTTTTTTTTACTTCAAGTCTCGCCAGCCTTATTCTTGTTTTAAAAACATAATGCTTCAAAATAATATAAAATAACAAATAGTAATTATAATAAAAATGTATTAACCTATTTTTTGTTTAAAAAAATAATAATCCTTCAAAATAATATAAAATAACAAATAGTAATTATAATAAAAATGGATTAAATTAATATTATAATTAAAAAACTATCAAATACAAATAGTAATTATATAAAATTATGTTTATTTTTTGGTACTTGATTTTTTTCCATAAACTAAAATACTATATGAAGTAATAAAAGGCAATTTAAACAAATGGAACATTATATGTGGTGTAAATAGTCAAAAAAAAATTTCATTAAAAAAAATCTTCACAAATGCATTATATATATATATAAAACGTTTAAGCATAAAATAAATATGCGATTTACCAGATCTTTTGGTTTTATCTAAAATAATTTTAAGTACAGTTCATTCCTTGGTCTTCAATTATCAATTTATGAGTGTACGATTTTCCTAAATTATTAAACAATTAAATTTGCATTAATAAGTATTCACTACACTCCTTCTACGTATAATTTTAACGGTTATGTAAAATTAGCAACCTTCGGAAATAAATCGTAACCACTTGGAACAATTCCAATTGGACAGTGGATTGTACTCCATGAAGCTCGCAAACACAACTTTAAGAGTGTCAAAACAGTAGCTACAATGGCGCAAATTCAGCCATTGAATTACCTACGTAATCGCGTGCAAAACGAGTATGAATGACGGTTCAAAACAGCTCCTATTCCAGCGCCAGTACATCAACTATTTTTATAGTAAAAAAACAGCTATATTGATCGCGATTTTATTACCGCATGCAAGCGCAAGTATCGCATAAATAATATAGTGATAGAAAATCAGATATCGAACCCACAAACACTTATTATTAAATCTATTAATATTAAATCTAGACCTAACTTAATCAAAACTAAACAATTGATGTAAAAGAGATGGTTAACCTAAATAAAATAAAAACATAAAATTAAAATTACTTTGGGAAAACCTTATGAGAATGAGAATTTAGGATTGTAATTTCACCTAAACATGCGAATAAGTTTTTATGTACTTTTTATCCAATTAAGTAATTAACATGAGTTATGAACCTAGAACGTTAATTTATCTACAAGTCTCTTCTGAAGGTCAGATAGAAACATTTAACTTAATTCAATTACCTATATTCCTATGATAAATAAGTCAAATTAAACTCATTAAGAACATGTTTTAATCTTGGCTACGCATACTCTACATGTATATTCATATCATGTATGAAAATCTATTCATTAACAACTACGATCACGCGCTATTATTCTCAAGGCTAAACCCAAAATCATTTTTCCAAGTTCCTAGTGGTTCACCACATCTATCCTATTGGTGATCAAGTAATAGAAAGCATTAAGATCATAGAATAATAAATAACCTAATGTAACACTCAAAAGAACAAAAAGTTACAAATTTGCATTAAATAAATTGCTCGGGATTTATTACAACCCTAGATTAATGAATTAGTTACACATAATTATCATTCAGCACAAATAATTCATTAGTACAAAGCAAAATATCATAAAAAGTAGATTAGAAGAACAAAGGAAGAAATATCTCATTTTGGTAAGATCCTCTGCTTCAATCTTTAATCTTGACTGAGGTTGGTTCTTGCTTTGCTCTGGGTGTTCTTCTCGCTCTTGGGTCTCCAAAAGTATGATATCCTAGGGTTTGGGACGACCTGGAGCTTATATAGGGAGTGTTGGGAGTTTTCCTTCTTAAGAAACTGGACATCAGGATCCAGGCCAATGTGGAGCCATTAGCATGTCGATGGAAGACAGAATGCACGTTGCTTGTGTAGGTACCACCAATGAGATTATGTTGGTGTGCCAATGAGCTCTAGTTGACGCGCCAATGAAAGGCAGATAGCTCTTCAATTCTTCTCAATATTGGCGAAACAATGGAGACTCATTGTCGCACCAATGAGCCTTCTATTGCATTTCATGCCCAAAGACACCTCGTTTTATCTAAGATTCATCCATATGCTTTTCCATTCGTAATTCATCCAACAAAAACACACACAAAAACTCCTTAAAATGCTCATTAACCTCACAGCGACCCACAAAATATAAGATATAGGGTGGTAAATATAGATATATTGTCCTCTCATCATATACAATCCCAGAACTAGAAGGATGTCCTATAAAAAAAAATCCAATCCTAATTTCTTTAGGATACCCTACAAGGTTCCAACTTCACAATCTTGCTTTTCAGCACATGTGTTGGACACCTTATATGTGAAATGTCATAAACTAGCTTTACAAAAGTTTGTGAGTTGGGATAAAATCTCATGCTCAATCAAGTAATCTTTGAACTCTTTATCGAGATACTTAATTCCTCGATCAGATCGAAGAGTTTAATTATTTTATCTAATTGGTTTTCAACTTCATCTTAAAACTCTTTGAATTTTTCAAAAGTTTCATAATTCCCTGCATTAGATTAATATAATCATATCTTAAATAATCTATGTTTTGCAACTTTGTATCTCTATCACTCTCATAATCTCACTCCATATCAGTAGAAGCGAAGCAGAGTTTACCGCTATGTCTATGATGTCAACGACTATGACACTGTTGTCTTGCAACCTGTAGAGAGTATGGATAGCCCACGAGAGACTAACCAAAGAATAAATGAGTCAACACTATTGGACATTTATGTAACCTCTATGGTCGAATCAATGGCCCACAACGGAAATGGATCTAACTATGGATATAGAGCATGGCTATATTTTTAAATACTTTGATGAAATAATATATTCCATAAGGAGTGCATAGGGAAAAACCGGGGATGAATTGGAGTCCGAAAACTCAAGAACGAGAGAAAATAAATTTGGCACGCTCATCTCTCGCGCAGCTTGTGAATGCAAACGCTGCATTTGCTAGCATGAAAACCTTGCATGCATCTGCTTGCATGCAAGATATAAATTTATTTTTTAAATTTAGAAATTTTGTTAAGAAATTAATTCTTTGGAAATAGAGAGCTGATGTAAATTGGGTATTTTATCCAATTTGCTTCCAATCTTCCATAAACACTTAAAAATCCAAAAATTTAAATTTAATATCAAAACCAATATCAACACATGTTATAGAACAAACACACACACACAACACACACACACATATTCTAAATACATATATGTATTTCTTTGTATAAAAAATAAACCAAATTAGAATCCCACAAAGAAGTAATTCAATAACAATTCTAGGTCACTTAAAGGTGGTCAAGTGATTCTAGAATAGTAGTCATACCTCCAAGCTTTCATTTAGAGTTCCAAACTCTAATGTTATATTTATGCCCAACATAAATATATTTGACCCAATTACACAACATATTGTGTTTTTACTTCCAAAGCATCCATACATAATTTATTAACCTAATTTCGACTTCAAGCTATATTATTATGTATCAAATACAAAACTTACCTAGTAAGCTTAAACCAAAGATATAATCTTATTCTTATTGTTTTGGAATAATACAACATGTTTAGAACCGGTAATACATAATCATGTAATAATAATGGTAATAAAGACATGGTAAATATTCATACAAAATGATTAAAACGGCAGTAGTAATAAACAAATAGTAACAACAACAGAATAATAAAATAAATGACAACAATAATATAATAGCAGTAATAACACATAAAGATAAAAAGATGTAAAACACATATTCTCCCAGCCTGACTTCGGGGAAGCCTGGCCGGATAATCTAAGTGACAGACATGTGTTCATGAATGTGCATGTCTGGACGGACGTGTGGTAGTTCCGACTGGAGATACTGTATAAGAAAACATAAACTAAATAAGGATGCCATCAAGTCATACCTTTATGTATATAGTGTCTCTGAAGACCTTTTCTGAACGTCAGGTTATTACTGGATTCATGCCAAAATGAGGGCACTTCAAGGATTAGTGGGTATTTTCTCACTTTCTCTCTCTAAAAAAAGTCAGAAATTTATCTCTAGGTGTTTCAGTGTTTTCAGTATGTCTCTATAAGT
This sequence comes from Zanthoxylum bungeanum, assembly GCA_019454045.1. Classification (NCBI taxonomy): domain Eukaryota; kingdom Viridiplantae; phylum Streptophyta; class Magnoliopsida; order Sapindales; family Rutaceae; genus Zanthoxylum; species Zanthoxylum bungeanum. The sequence goes on along the minus strand of SKCR01036577.1, from coordinate 35,584 downwards.
AGTGGATCCAAATCCCCTTTTGTGAAGAGGTGATACACCTTTTTTATAGTGTGAGAGAAAGGTATGAAAATGGAAGAGGAAGTAGGATCTCATCCCCCTCTCATCTTTATCGTCACTTACAATTCGATACACATATAGCCGGAGGTATATTTTGAAATATACATTCGGTCGGACGTAATCAAGCCTGTGACTTTAGTCTTCACGAAAAACACGTGTGTTGATGACTTTAATACATGTCGTGCCAGATATTTAATTGAATTTCATATTCGACTAGCCATAATCACATCCCGTGACTTTAGTAACTGACAATATGCACATTCAATGATAACTATGACTTATCCGATCTTATTTAGGGTTTTTAAGATATATCCGACCGGATTTTTTGGTTAGAGAAGAGGTAGGTCAGACATGAGTGATGTTTGGTTGGCGTTTTGGCTGTATTTTTGGAATTTCTCGGAGTTTCTTTCCTTCTTGGCACTCATCTGGCGATTTTCCCAACTCTTTAGGGGTGTCTTCGTAAAAGACTCATCATCAAGCTATGTATAAAAATACAATGTCTATAGGATGCTTGGATATAATTTCACATAGGGGATGTCCAGCCGGATATGTCATGAGTCTGGTAGGACATCCTTTGTGAAACAGATGAATAATTATTTCCCAGTGATACGTGGAGTTGTATCCCGAGTATAGACCATACTCCCGTCCGTTGGGAATCAGCTATGAAATAAATGTCAGGCTTTCATCCTATATACCAAAGGGGAATAATAATGATTAAATACAAGCAGTGATATGGTCAGATGTTTGTATTATACAGCCAAATAGTTTTATGACAATTGTATGTTAGGCCAAACATGTATCAAGTCCGGCTGGAGATACTGCGTCAGAACAAAAATTAAAAAATGAGAATAGAAATTAGGGTGACATCATGTCGTTCTTTTAGGTATAGGTGGCTCGGTAAATAAATTTGAAAGGTGAATTGTTGTTCTTTTAGGTATAGGTGGCTTGGTAAACAAGGTGAACTCTAGAGACTTTGTGAGAGCGCGAAGTAGAGTTTCAAATCATGATTTTGGTTTTAAAGGTTCTAAAATTCTCAGAGTGTTTCAAAAGGTCAAAAATTCGGCTTTTGTTGTTATTATGTGGTGCGTGTAGTCGCTCCAAAAAACTCTCTCGTTCATTCCCCTAATAATTCTCCTTCTTTGTGAAGAGTCTGGGCACTAATTTATAGTGCCCAGATGGAGACTGAAAATGGAAGGGGAAATCAAATCCCCTCAATGTTTTTGGTTATTGCCAATCTGCGACATCATCTACAGTTCGATGTATGTCTGGACGGATATTTATCTTGAGAAATACATCCGGTCGGACATCAATGAAGCTCATGATTTCAATAATTGAAAATCTGTAAATTGGCTAACAACCTGATACATATTTGGTATGATATTTATTTGAAATATATGTTTGACCGAACATCCATCAGGCTCATATTTTTGTGATTGAGAATCTATACACTCACTGACAATTGTCCTATATCCGGTCGGAATTAGGGTTTTCAGGGTATGTCTAGTTAGATGTTGTGGTCCAAGAAATGGCTGGCCAGACATAGGTGATGTCTGGCCTGGATTTGGTTACTTTTCTGAATTCTCTGGAGTTTCTTTCCCTTCCGATATTAAACCTTGTAACTTTCTAAACTTTCAAGTAGTTCCCCATACGAGACTCATAACTAGGTTATGCGTAAAAATGTAATGTCTATAATATCTCTATGCTCTCTCCTCTGAAACTGAAACTCTAGATTTACCCTCTCTCGTCTCTCTCTGGTCTGAGTCATCTCGTGCTGGTTCTATCACTTTCTGATCTCTCTACTCTCGTTGGTATATTCTGATCCGCACTTTTGCGTCACTCTCTGAAACATCTAACACGCTGGTAAGCTGAATCTTTGCAAGATTGAAAATCAATGTTACTTTCTCTGTTCTTTATTATTTTTATGGAATTTCAATTGAATTGCATGTTGAATTTATTTTAATGGTGCGAATTTTATGTTAGAAATCATAATTGCATTTATTGGAACCCTAGCTTAGTAGTTGATTGAGAATGCAGATTTTGTGTCAAAGTCAGAACCTTAGAATTGAGTATTTGACACTGCCAAAAAGTGCACACCAAATCTTGAAATTTTGTAACTACGATGCCAAAAATTATAATTTAAGATATCAAAAATAACGAATAATTAACTGAAAATTGGATGCATGCCTTCATTGAAGATTCTTACTTTGACCCATGGTATTATGGTAGGGACAGTGGATGCATGTCTTTATATATGAATAATCTTTTTGAAAGAGAAATTTTATTTTCATCCTTGAATTTACAACATATTAAATAAACATGTATTTAAATAATAAATTTAGATTAATTATACTTTATTTGACCTCCTAATGTTTACAATTTCTTTATTCAGATGGATAGTACTTATAGTAGTCACGCTACCCTCGCTTCGCGCCATACTTGGAAACCATAAGGCTCCCCTCATTTCCCGATAGAAGAAAAAGCAGTGCGGTTGCGTGTTATTCCAAGTTATCTTAAATTCGTAAAAATGCTTCCAATATATGGGACCAATATGAATGTTTAACTAATGCATATAATGGGATATGTAACCATATAAAATGTAATTATTGTGGAAAGGTTCCATCATAAAACATTCAAGCAAGTCATATGTTTGTAATAAACCTAATACTCACAGTGTAGATAAGAATCAAAAACAACATTCAAGCAAGTCATATGTTTGTAATAAACCTAATACTCTTTACAACATGAAAATTTGATCAAGAGTATTGTAGGATTATGCTTACTAGATGTATTATAAAAGATGAGTTGTTTTTTGTTATAGTAGAGCGTGATGGTTTGTCACCTCAGTAAATCCGGGAAGTAACCAACAGGAGATAGCGCAACCATCTCCCTGAGCCTCATAACTCACACTAACATAACGTGAAATAATCTATTTTTTTTACCTTAACCTAAACTACATACACAGATATCATAACATATTTTTATCTTAGACATGCGTGACGTGGGAAAAACCCAAACCTGCAATGATTCGAATACAAACATTTACATACTAAATCCTTATAACACACGCTGGTTATGTTTTGGTAACATGAGGTTACTACTATATGCATCGCATGGTTACTCTCGTCTTATACTAAATTAACCTGTTGTGAAATGTACATGTTGCCTACTCACACCTTACCTTAACTTGAATTTATACTATAAATGCATATTATCAATTTTAGTATATGATATAATCCTTCTATAATCACACATCAACACATTTGGTTCCCAAAAAAATTATTAAAACTAAGAATTTCAATGTTGATAAATTTTAATAACTTAAACTAATGCTTATTCTTTATGAATAAAATTCAATCACTTAATCTAATACATCTGTTATGCGTGTGAACCCAAATAGTTTCCCTAATGACTATAGCAACTGAGGTCCACCATCTCCAAACTCGTCCTTCGCATGCATGAGTAAAATATCTGCAAAGACTAAAACTGAGAAAAATAAGTCGTCTAATATACTTACTAAGTAAGTTTTATAAGCATAACATAAATGAACTTGATAATGTATTCGTATATATACTTATATAAGTAAAAATATAGCTGGAACAAAATTTAGACCAAACCTGAAGTTGGAATAACATACGTAACCAAACATTTACAACTGTTTCATAACTAGAAACCTAAAATGTAATTGAGACCTGAAATAGGATAATGCCTACATCTTATTGTAGAAAACGTGATGTGACCCTAAGAACCAGACTTAAATATTGTAACTGGACATGAAAACTGTAAAACATAAATTGAAAGCGTGTCTGGACTCTGCATCATAAACTGGAAACATGAACATGAAAACGAATCCTGGAACTAAAAACTATAAACACGACTGACGTCCATGCGACATGATCTAAAAATATACTGGATACTTATAACATCTATGCAGCTGTAAACATGAGAATCATAAATTATAAACTGTAAAAAATAATCGTGAATCTTGAAACCTAATCTAAAGTGAGAAACATAAACATGGCCTGAAAATTGTATTTTTGTTTATAAGAACTGAAATTCGTAAACAAATTGTAAACATAAGCTAAAACATACAAATGTAACGATCGAGATTGGGACGGCTCCCCTGTATCGCCATATGTATCAAGATTGGGTCGTTGTCCTCGTGTTAAGTTCTTTCTGCCTGTGATCCGCATATGACTTTTGTCTACTTTGTGCAGTCTTTAACCTTTCTTTAATCAAATTTACCCATTCTATTGAATCTTGAATTAGATCTGACCCCAATAATTTGGTTTCTCCAACCTCGAACCATCCCACGGGATATCGACACTTATGATGAATGGTAAATCTATCACTATTTCTCAATCATTTAACCTAATATTTTGTATAGTTTTTTGAGTTTTGTGAATATTTTGATGTGTTTTGTGTTATTTTGAAGATAAATAAAGTTTCAGGACATTCTGGAGGTGATTTGGAGCAAAACAATGAAATTGGAAAAAAGGGCATTTTTGTAATTGGCCGCGTCGTGACGCGCAAGCCCTTGGCGTTGCGACGCCTAACATGCACCAGGGCTGCTAACGTGCGCCGGGTCAACGGGTCAGAAATTGAGAAGTTTGACTTTGCTAACGTGCGCCGTGCCACGTGTCATCATCCTACGGTGCCGACAATCACCATTGCCACGTGTGCCATATGTCACTCCACGTCAGCGTCCACATCATCAGTTGACCGAGTCAACATGCCACCTCACCGCCACATCATCATCAGCCAATCACGAAGTGCCACGTGTCGTAATCCTATGATGTCGACAGTCGTCATCGCCACGTCAGCATAATAATTGAGTTGTTAGCCGCTTCGCCATGTGTCACCTTATCTTCTTATCCGAATTGCCACATGTCAAGCCCTTAGCAAGCCACGTCAAAAGAAGCTGGCGTCGCGACGCCCAGAGCCTACCGAGGCCTATAAATTCAGCTCGATGTTTCAGTTTCAAATGTACCTTTTCTCTCTGAATTCTCTGATGTAAATAGGGAGTTTTCTATCTAGTTTCTTTTAATTTTTAGTTTTGTAATTAATTTTAATTACTTTATGTAATAATAGTAATTTACTTTCTTACTTTTTATAGTTCTTACTATTCACCATGAGGAGGTAACTTCCCCAGCTAGGGTGAAAGGTAATTCTTTTACTGTTATTATTTAGATTAATCTCCCTTAAAAATAATATATTCACTATTTAAAATATTGATTTAAAAAGGATACCGCCAAATTGGTCGGTTGGTAATTCATTTTAATCTGGTTTAAACCTGACTAATCAAGGATACCGCCAGATTGGTCGGTTGGTAATTAAATTTTCTTACCGCCTATATGGCAGGTTTATTTTGGTTCCGCCTTTATGGCTGGTTGGACTTATTTTGACTTAATCAGGTTACCGCCTATATGGCTGGTTGGTAAAATAATCACAAGTTAATATATTATATTAAGGGAGATATCTAAATAGTAAATAGTAAAAGTTGATCCTTTTACCTTAGAATTTTATTTATTTTACTTTTCAGCTTTTACTTTATGTCTTTTACTTTTCAGCATTTTTACTTTATGTCTTTTACTTTTATTTTTACTAGCTCTAGTTATGTGTTAGTTATCTGGGGTTGTGATGAATTCTAATATCACCGGTTAAAAGGGGTTATTTTATAGTTTGGGTAATTTAAAGGTTACTTATTAAGTCTTAAGCTTAATGCTTCTTGTTGTCTGATCACTAATAAGATTGATCTGGTAAATCTAAAATGAACTAGACATATGGATTTTAGGTTTCAGCCTTAGACTTAATAGCCAACTATCTTCATTGAGGATAGATAACCCTTTAATAGATTTCCTTACAGGATATACATATACCTGTCGGGCGGGGGTAGCCATAATTGGAACTTAAACTTAATGAATCCAGATAATTTGGTATAATTTGGTTGACATAGACATATGGTTCAATTAGGTTAAACTAGGTATTTGCGTCTGACCATCGACATAGGCTTTCGCATAATTTCGTGTTCCAGGTTAGTAAACCGATTTATTACACAAACATAAAATAATCACTTCATCTTTTAAAAGATATTAGAAAGATTCACAACCCTAGATCTTTGTGTCTTTTTTTATTTTCCTTAGTATTTTCTTTTGAGTCTGTTTTTATTTTAAATCCACATTCAACCAACCAAAAACAATCAATTCCCTTCTCCCTAAATTAGATACATGTAAATAAATAGTATATGCGCTTGAACGATATGTGCGCTTGCGTTATACGTGTGTGTTTACGCCGGTCAAGTTTTTGGCGCTGTTGCCGGAGACTTATTTTTCTTGAGTTATTAATTTTGAAGTTATCTAATTTACTTGTATCTAATTTTCTTTATTTTTATCTGTAATTTTTATTTCTTTCTTTTGTTTTCAGGTGATTAAAAAATGGAACATTATTGGGAGATTGAGAGATCACGAGCTTTACTAGAAGATACACCCCAAATCTGGGTACAACAGTCCGGTTTTATGCGGCCTGTTGTCCAGTCCAACAACTATCACTGGATGCCAGAACCAGCAATACCACATTTGCTCAACAAGACGCAATGGGGAGATGTGACATATGTAATGGTAACTGTGGGACATAGAAATTGGGCGACGCATGCTGTTCCGGGCTCGCGGCCGGTTAGGAGTACGGAGTAGCCCGCGGGGGACTAAACTAGAGAATAATGGAGTCGCCACCCGGTGTGAACCGGGATAAAGATTTAGGGCCGCACTCACCCCTCGCAAGGGAAGACCTCAAACCGTTGGGTTCGGAATGGTCCCTTACTTATGCCACTAATAATGAAATGATTTGTGCAATAATTTAACCAAGCCTAAACAACATTTATTTCCAAGGAAAATTTACTCCTGTGTTCGCATGCATAAGTACAAGGCTCATATCTGAGTTTGCATATAACCTATGTCCGAATTTGCATATAACATATTTGCATATAATCTATGTCCCAATTTGCATGCATAAAGATGAATTGAAATATGGCAAGCATACAATGTCATAAGCACATTACATTTGATCATAGGCATGCCAGTAGATAATAATTGTACAATCACGCATGAAAGCGAATCGGAATAACGGCAAGCATATAACTTCATAAACATGTTGAATCGATGAATGCGAAAGCATAAGTAGATAACTATCGTGTAAACATGCATCATGGAAACGAACATATGATCTTGTGGACACAATAAATGACTAACTGCGAGAACATGAACAATGAAAAAGGTAAATGACAAAATGAGTATCCATGCATGAGATGTGATGGAAGAGGGCCTGTTTACCGTGGGCGTTCGTGCGGCATTCGAACGGTAAACAAAAAGTTCGCGTTCGAGTAGCGTTCGCAAACGCGTTCGAACGAACTGAGATCGAAAACATGCGTTCGTGTGGCATTTTGAAACGCGTTCGAACGGGGTTACAGCAGTGACCTCCAAAATGCAGTAAACAACATGACACATACGTGAACGGATGAATAGATGACACCTAATCAATAATAACGGGCTAAAAGGTGCGGCAAAGTATCGTGGTAAGGATTTTAACCCCTCGACATAGAGGACCTTTAATCCAACTTACTAAGCACATGCGCTAATAACATAATGCATATAAAAATAAAGACAACAATATCGGACTTTGTATACCCGATTGAACACATCTTACATTCAACCGAATATACGTCATCAGGCGCGGCGAAGCATCGTGGTAAATGATTTTAACCCCTCGAAATGGAGGACCTTTAATCCAACTTACTAAGCCCATGCGCTAATAACATAATGCATATAAAAAATAAATACAACAATATCGGACTTCGTATACCTGATTGAACACATCTTACATTCAACCGAATATACATCATCCGGCGCGGCAAAACATCATGGTAAAGGATTTTAACCTCTCGAAATGGAGGACCTTTAATCCGACTTACTAAGCCCATGCGCTAATAACATAATGCAATAAAAAATAAATACAACAATATCGGACTTCGTATACCCGATTGAACACATCTTATATTCAACCGAATATACATCATCCGGCGCGGCAAAGCATCGTCGTAAAGGAGATTTTAACCTCTCGAAATGGAGGACCTTTAATCCGACTTACTAAGCCCATGCGCATCATATTATTACATAAACAAATAACATGCAGAAATTAAATAACGATAATAAACAAATCAAGATAACATGAAATAAAATATGTGCCGTATACTCAAGTGGTACGTGGAGTTGTATCCCGAGTACAGATCATACTACCGTCCATTCGGAATCGGCTATGAAATTTATGTCCGGGTTTCCATCCTATATACCACAAGAGGCGACACATTTTCCGTTTTATTCAAGGGCCACAACATACACTATTTCACAATACATGCATCACTCCACAATAATCATGTAAATAAGATTCAATAAACAGTAAAAATATGAATAAAAATGGATTTGAAAAGTGCCATCAGGTCTAACCTTTTTCGTCGACTCTCGGATTCGTGTTTCACGGTGATCTGAAGGGTTTAAGCTCCGTAACTTTTCCGGTTCACTGGTTTGCGTCTTTCCTCGCTGTTTCGCTGCTCAAGCTACTGTTTTGACTCCGTTTTGCTGCTGTTTTGCTGCTGTATTTTGGTCACTGTTTTTGGTGTTTTAGGCTACTATTTTTACGGTTAAAGGGCTGCTGTTTGTTGGCATTTTTGGCTTCTGTTTAGGGGTGAGTTTCACTAGTTTAGAGGGGTGTTCCAAGGGCAATTTTTCGGTCAAATAGTGAATGTTTTAGGTAGTGATTTTCGGTAATACCGTGGATGTTTTAGGGGCTGTGATTTTCGGTGATCTAAGTTGTTTAGGGGCTGTGATTTTTCGGTTATGGAGGGAAGAGGAGAAGAGAAAATTATTTGTTGCTTCTTGAGTGTATTAGGCGTGAATGGAGAGGCTTTTTTCTTTGCTGTATATGCGTGAGAGTCAGGAGGATTCAAGGGTTGGAATAGCTTTGTTTTTATAGGCAAAGAGGGATGGGTGTCGCCCTCACTTTGATGGGACTTGTGTGTAATGTGTAACAGTGACAATATTATCAAAGTTATGCAATGCATTTTCACTTACCTGGCTCGCCAGCTGCCACCTGACTTGCCTGCTGTCTCGAACTGAGTTGATGATGCAGTGGACCTCGATCCTGGGACCTGTCCCAATAGCTGCAACCGACAACGGGGGCCTCGACCCTGGGACGCATCCCAATATCGCTGACAAAAGGTGGGCCCCGACTCTAGGACGCATCCCAAAACTGATGATGTAGTGGACCTCGATCCTGGGACGCATCCCAATAGCTGCAACCGACAACGGGGGCCTCGACCTTGGGACGCATCCCAATACCGTTGAAAAAAGGTGGGCCTCGACCTTGGGACGCATCCTAAACTGATGATGCCATGGACCTCGATCCTGGGACGCATCCCAATAGCTGCAACCGACAACGGGGGCCTCGAACCTGGGACGCATCCCAATACCGCTGACAAAAGGTGGGCCTCGACCTTGGGACGCATCCCGAAACTGATGATGCAGTGGACCTAGATCCTGGGACGCATCCCAATAACTGCAACGGGTATGTGTGTTGACGTGGGCCTCAACCCTGGGACGCATCCCCAAGACTGCTGCTAGTATTGATGTGGGCCTCACTCCCTGGGACGCATCCCAAAATTGCTGATGATATGTTGATGCTTCTGATTGGCTTTTCTTTGCCACATTCTTTTTTCTTCTTCAAAACCTGTGAATACAAAACAAACACAAAATGAATGCCAAAATGTATTACGTGTATGCATGCATGCTTGAGTCTCCTTATCCCGTCGGGTTAGGTCTTCTGCCAAGTCATCTCTTTCTCAGGAAAAATATTGCTTCAATCTGTCTATGTTGATCGGCTCGGTGAACTCATTCCCTTCCAAATCTAACAGTCTCACTGCTTCATTTCCCATTACTTTCTGCAATATGTAAGGTCCTTCCCAGTTAGGTCTGAACTTTCCTCTTGGATCTGTCGTCGACGGCCTCGCCTATTTGAGTACCAAATCACCCTTTCTGATCTTGGTTGGACGTACCTTCTTGTTGAATGCTCGGGCTAGTCTCTTCTGATACAACTGCATATGATACAAAGACTTTGTTCTCTTCTCATCCAGCAGTGCTAACTGATCAAACCTCTGTGCGGCCCATTCTTATTCCGGTAACTCTGTTTCTGCTAATACCCTCATAGACTATATTTCCACTTCCACTGGAAATACTTCTTCCATTCCATAGACTTGAGAAAAAGGTGTGGCCTCTGTTGCTGTTCTTACTGACGTTCTGTACCCCCACAAGGCATACAGTAGCTTATCTGCCCAATCTCTGTAGTTTTTTGTCATCTTGGCGAGAATAGTCTTTATAGTCTTGTTGGCTGCCTCAACTGCCCCATTTGCCTGCGGCCTGTACGGTGATGACTTATGATGGCCTATCCTGTATTTCTGTAGCATTGCATTTGTTTACTCCTGAAACTGAACTACGTTATCTGTAACCACATGGTGCGGCATACCATACCGACAAATGAGATTCCGAGCTATGAGCTTTGCCATCTGCTTCACTGTAACATTGCGGAATGACTCGGCTTCCACCCACTTTGAGAAGTAATCTACTGCCACTACTATGAAGCGATGCCCATTTGATGCATTTGGTCGAATCTCTCCAATCATATCAATTCCCCATGCTGAGAAAGGCCACGGCTCTGACAACCCATGCAACTTTGTGTGCGGCAAATGATTCAAATTACCATGTGCTTGACAATCATGACAATGCTTTACCATCTTCGTGCAGTCTATCTCCATGGTTGACCAGTAAAAACCTTGTCTCACCATCTTACGGGACAGATTCAACCCGTTCATGTGCGGACCACATACCCCGGATTGTACTTCTTCCATTACCTACTGAGCCTATTCTTTTCTCAAACGTTTCAACTGAATACCGTTTGCTTGCCTTTTGTACAGTTCCCCTTTCAAAATCACATACTGGAAGCTAATTTCTGAATGGCTAATATGTCTTTTCTGCCTGCTCCCTCCGGGAGTTCCCCGTGTTCCAGATACCTTTGAATGTCGTGATACCAAGGTTTACCATCGTCGATCTCCACTTCCAGGACTCTTTCTATCTCATAAATGAGTCTATTTGCTGTTGTCAGTGCCAACGGTCTCATTACTAACTTCTCTTGATTTTCCCAAGTTGCTGCAAGTGTAGCTAATACATCCGCCATCTGATTCTCTTCTCGCGACAAGTGCTGAAACTTACAATCGGGGATAACCTGTGCCATCTTTCTGAGGTGAAAAGGTAAGGTTTCAACCGTTCTTCTTTCAATTCCCATTCTCCATGCATCTGTCGGATCACCAGCATCGAATCTCCGTAGACCTTCATGCTCTCAGCCTTCAAGGCTATCAGTGCAGTCAAACCAAAAGCACATGTTTCATACTCGGCCATGTTGTTAGTTACTCTAAACGTCAACCTCTTGGCCAAAGGCAAAGTCTCTCCTTCGGGAGTCACTATCACGATCCCAATTCCGGCTCCCTTGTAATTCACTGCTCCATCGAAATACATTTTCCACCTCTGAACTGTATTGCTTGGATCTCTTCATCTGGAAATTCAAACTTATACTGATCCCCTTCAATAGGTTGTAATGCCAGAAACTCTGCCACTGCCCGCCCTTTGATTACTTTGGACGTGAGGTACTCAATGTCAAACTATGTCAGCAATACCAACCATCTGCTCAACTTCCCTACTAGCGAAGGCACCGGATGCAGATATTTCAAGGGATTTTCTTTTGCCACTACCTGGATCTTGTAGGACTGGAAGTAATGCCGTAATTTTCTGGAAACCCATACCACTGCTAGACAGATCTTCTCTACCTCTTGATAACGAGCCTCATACGGGAGCATCTTCTTACTGAGATAGTAGACTGCATGCTCTACCCCGGTCTCATCTGCCTGTACCATCATTGCCCCAGTGCTTCTGATTCTATAGCCAAATACAGTACCAAGGGTCTGCCCGGTCTCCGAGGTTTCAAAACATAAGGCTTCACCAAATATTCCCTGATTTTACTGAAGGCTGTCTGACACTGCTCATTCCACTTCACTAACTGGTCTTTTCTTAACAACTTGAAGATAGGCTCACACACTGAAGTCAACTTGGCAATGAACCGACTGATGTACTGGATTTTCCCAAGGAATGCTCTGACTTCTTTTTCTGTCTTCGGTGCAGGCATCTCGGTGATTGCTTTGATTTTCTCAGAATCTACTTCTATTCCACCCATCCCCACTGTGTGTCCCATCAATTTTCCAGATGTCTCTCCAAACACACACTTCTTAGGATTCAACCGCAGGTTGTACTTATCGACCCTCTGAAGGAACTTCTCCAGTGCTTCTATGTGCCCGATTCTTGTCTCTGATTTCACCATCATGTCATCCACATACACTTCAATCTCTTTGTGCATCAAATCGTGGAATAATGTAGTGGCCATCCGCTGATAAGTAGCTCTTGCATTTTTGAGCCCAAATGACATTACTTTGTAACAATAAGTACCCCACTCGGTGACAAAGGCAGTCTTGTACTTGTCCTCTTCAGCCATGAGAACCTGATTGTATACTGAAAACCCGTCTGCAAATGAATACATAGCGGATAAAGCCGCACTATCAACCAGAACATCTATATGCGGTAGAGGAAAATCATCTTTCGGGCAAGCCTTGTTGAGATCTCTGTAATCTACACACATTCTGACATTCCCGTCTTTCTTCGGAACAGACACAATATTTGCCAACCACTCATGATACTTCACTACTTCTAGGAACCCCACATCTATATGTTTCTTAACCTCTTCTCTGACCTTCTCGGCCCACTCAAGTCTCATCTGTCGAAGTTTCTGTTTCACTGGCCTCATATTCGGATAAGTTGGTATTGTATGCTGGGCAATGCTTCTGTCTACCCCAGGCATGTCCTCATAGGACCAAGCAAACACTTTGGCATATCTGACCAATACTTCTTCTAATTTCTCCCGCTCTTCAGCGGTAACTTCACTTGCAATCAGAATTTCCTTAGGATTCTCAGGTGTACCAAGGTTAAATGCATTCGTTTTTTTGGAGCTGATAAGTTATGCAAGTTAGAGGAAAAGACTCGGGAAATAAGCAAAATGATTGTCTTTATTGCTAATAAATGCGGGAGTACACTCACATAAATCAGGAAGATAAATGCCTTCATCATCGGCAGACACTTCATCCTCCGCAACCAGGTTCTTCTCGGACTTCTTATCCTCTTTGAGAGTCAAGCTCTCCAACTTCATCAATTCTTCTTCGCAATTCTCCTACTTCACAACTTCTTCGGTCAGCGGCTTCTTACCCAGCATCTCTTGGAAGATCTCAAAACCAGGCACCACAATTCCGTTAACTTCTATTGGTTCGGGCTCACCTTGATACCCTGAAGCCTTCACAAAGAAATCCATCAATTTCAGCCCTTTCTTTTTAACCTTCGGCTTTTCCACGTCAGATTTGTACCCCAAACCCCTCCGAGTAGTCTGTCCTCTAAAGTCCGGCAGTTTTGAACCCTCACCCGGCTCGAACTTCATTTTCCCATGATCCTAGCTACCTTAGGATCCACACATTCCTCAAAAGTCGCTGACACTTGGAACCTCGTGAAAGGCTGTATCTCCAAAGCAGCTACAACATTGTCCACCTCAGATCGAATGGTGACAATCTCTCCCTCATACTGGAACCTAATCATCTGGTGCAGAGTAGAGGGCACGCCTCCAAGCTTATGAAACCAATGCCTTCCCAACAGCAAGGCAAAAGTAGCTGGGATATCCAGCACTGTTAACTCAACTTCGTCCTCAATAGGACCAACCTTGACCGCTGTCATAAACGTACCCTCAACTCCTCGCTTACTATCATCATAAGCCTTTATAGTCATACTAGAGGGATCCAGATCTGTTGCCTTCATACCCAGCTTGGCCAGAATCTTCAACGAGCACACATTAATGGATGAGCCGTCATCCACCATCACACAATAGGTCATTTTACCCCTCATTTCAGCCCTGATAAACAAGGGTCTATTATGATTTCTCCCCTCAGCCGGGAGTTCTTCCTCAGAAAAGGATATTGGCAGAGTTTATTTTTGGACTGACCCAACAAACATTGCGGGGTTGGCGTCTTCTAGCACTACTATCTTGCTTAAGGCCTCAACCATGGCCCGTCTGTGTTCCTGTGATGAACACAACAATTCCCAGATGCTAACCTGTGCCCGGGTCTTTTTCAACTGCCTCATCACTGTATCTCCCTCAGTAATCTCTGCATTCTCAATCACTTCTCTGCCATCTGTTAATACTTCCTTACCCTTTTCTGCCATATCATTATAGAAAAAACTGCTGCGTGTCATTCCTCTCACTTCTTCTTCATCACTACTGGAGAAGTCTTCCCAGAAATTCTACCCTCGTTCTGTCTCATCTTCACTGTTACTGTCCCAGATACCCAGGCAAAAGGCTTGATTGTCAAAGGATTTGAGGACAAGGCTTTCGGGTAGGCCAGAGTTTATCATATAGGTCGGTGAGGGGACATAGTGGTAATTTGGTAGGGGATTTTGGTGTGTGTTGGGGCGTTCTGTTTCAGGGTCGGGTATCTTTTTGGAGTCTATGAGGTCTTGGATTTCATGGCGGAGGCGGGCACAATTATCAGTGTCGTGGCCTTTCTATTAGTGGAAGTGACAATATTGGCTCAGATTGAAATGTGGTGGTGGAGTGTTGGGAAATGGTTTGGTCTCCAGGGGTTTCAGAAGTCCTTGTCTTTTTAATTTCTCCAGCACCTTAGATAAGGGCCTCCCTAAGTTAGAGAATCTCCGATTCCGGATGGCAGCAATCTCCTCAGAAACAGGTTTGGTTCCTGATGTTCCCCCAATAGGCCTCCTACTTAGGCCATAAAACTTTCTTTTCTCTACCTCTTCTTCTTATTCAATATCCATGACAGTTTCTCTCAACTGTCGAAAATCAGTAATCATGGAGGTCATCCTCCTCAGCTTGCCATAAATCGAGGGCTTGGTGCCCTTGATGATCATTTTAATCTGGTCATTCTCAGAGGCCGGTCGAGTCTGCATTTTCAGAAGCTGGCTTCTCCAGCGGTCTACATCCTTGAAGCTTTCCTCTGGCTTCTGCTTAGTGTTCTCCAAATCACGGAGAGGACAAATCAATTTCCAAATCTGTAACATATTGTTTCAGAAAAGTATCAGCCTGTTCCCTCCAATCTTCCCTAATCTTCTTCTCAAGGCTTGTGATACCAAACTACCGGCGCTCCCTCAAGTGACATCCCAAACATTTTCTGCACTTGACGCTTGGATAAACCCACTGAACTCATAACTGAAACATACTGACGGAGATGGACCATCGGATCCCCATTCCCGTTGAACTTAGCCATATACGCATCTTGAACTGAGCTGGCAATTGTTCTTCGAAGGTCATTGCCTTATAATCTAACAACTCTTCATGTTTACCCCTCATTTTACGGGTAACTGTTTCAACCTGATCCCGAAGCTTCTGAAATTCTGCCTGAGACCCAATTACTTTGCATATTGCATACTCTGCCATGTCGTCATCAAAAGCGGGGATATCATCCCCCAAACCATTCGGAGGCTCCTCACACCTCACATTCTCAGAACTTCCCCCAGCACGGGGTATAGCCATACCAGCCACAGTAGTAGTAAAGGCTTGCAACTGTTCAGTAATTTTGGCGAGACCGTTTTCCAACTAATCTATCTGGGATACCTCGTTATCGGATGTACTTATATCTGTTACCGGTCTTTAGTGAGTCTTCCCTCTTCCCTAACCCAACGGGAATCTATGATGTCTTTTATAGACATAGAGGGTGTTAACATGATATATGTATGCATGAGATGAATGAGATGCATGCGATACAAGGAATATATCAACTCATTAAAATTTTCACACAAATCGACCCATCATCATTTTAGAAGCTTTTGGGCTAACTGTCACAAGAGTGAACTCGTCCCAGTTTAAATGGCCCAACAAGTTCACATCTCATGGCAAGAAGTCCAACCGTATTCAAATGATAATGTTCCTAAACACAAACATATAATGGCCCATTGTCATTTTAGAAGCTTTTGGCCCAATCATCATAAGATAAGTTCTTGTCCCAGTTTAAATGGCCCAACAAGCCCATACCTCATGACAAAAAGTCCGAATGGATCCAAACGACAATGTTCCCAAACACAAGCATACATAAATAATTCCTACGGAGTGTCCCATCAACATTTCAGAAGCTTTTAGCCCAATTGTCATAGGATACGAACTCGTCCCAGTTTAAATGGCCCAACAAGTTCGCATTTCTGACAAGAAGTCCAACTGCATCCAAATGAGGATGGTCCACAAGCACAGGAAATAGTTGCTATAGGCCATACAACTCCGGTCTACGTGTAGGTTTGTGGGAGTGTAGACAAAGACTCTCGCTGGCGAAGGATTGCCCATAACTAGGTCTCCTCACTCAAGGGTTCGAGTGACCAAGTGAGCGCACCTTTTTTATACCTTACAATACGTGCCAACGAGTTATGGTGTGTGACTGACTGTCAAATGGATTTCCCATTGTAGATTCCCCAGAGGGAGGGCGGAGCGAACTCTCTTAAAAACCCAAGCCTCTTATGCTCTTATCGCTTGGTGACAGGAATAAACAACGAGTCCTCCAAATTATTCTATCACAATAGGCTACAAGTAAATGATTATCTAGGTACCTTCACAGCTTTTCCTTATAGAAATGTAGTGAATGAAGGAAGACACCAAACCATTACCCAGCCTTAAAAAGTGCATTTGATTAATCCCCTTTTAACCCACAATAGACACGGTTAATTAAAGCACAAATCCAAACATTACAAGACATTATTTCGGGGCCGATTCTCTATCCCCAGTGGAGTCGCCAAATTTTGGGACACATAAACTGGGCGACGCATCTTGTTCTAGGCTCGCGGCCTAGTTGGGAGTACGGAGTAGCCCGCGGGGGACTAAACCAGAGAATAATGGAGTCGCCACCCGGTGTGAACCAGGACAAAGATTTAAGGCCGCACTGACCCCTCGCAAGGGAAGACCTCAAACCGTTGGGTTCAGAATGGTCCCTTACTTATGCCACTTGTAATGAAATGATTTGTGCAATAATTTACCAAGCCTAAACAACATTTATTTCAAAGGATAATTTACTCCTAAGTTCGCATGCATAAGTACAAGGCTCATATCTAAGTTTGCATATAACCTATGTCCGAATTTGCATATAACATATTTGCAAATAATCTATGTCCCAATTTGCATGCATAAAGATAAATTGAAATATGGCAAGCATATAATGTCATAAGCACATTACATTTGATCATAGGCATGCCAGTAGATAATAATTGTACAATCACGCATGAAAGCATATAACTTCATGAACATGTTGAATGGATGAATGCGGAAGCATAAGTAGAACATTATCGTGTAAACATGCATCATGGAAACAAACATATGATCTTGTGGACACAATAAATGACTAACTGCGAGAACATGAACAATCAAAAAGGTAAATGACAAAATGAGTATCCAAGCATGAGATATGATGGAAGAGAGCCTATTTACCGTGGGCGTTTGTGCGGCGTTCGTACCCACGTTCGAACAGTAAACAGAAACTTTGTGTTTAAGTAGCGTTCGTAATCGCGTTCGAACGAACTGAGACAGAAAACATGCGTTCATGTGGCGTTCTGAAACGCGTTCGAACGGGGTTACAATAGTGACCTCCAAAATGCAGTAAACAACATGACACATACGTGAACAGATGAATAAATGACACCTAATCAATAATAATGGGCTAAAAGGCACGGAAAAACATCATATTAAAGGATTTTAACCCCTCGATATAGAGGACCTTTAATCCAACTTACTAAGCCCATGCGCTAATAACATAATGCATATAAAAAATAAAGACAACAACATTGGACTTTGTAAACCCGATTGAACACATCTTACATTCAACCGAATATACGTCATTCGGCGCGGCGAAGCATCGTGGTAAAGGATTTTAACCCCTCGAAATGGAGGACCTTTAATCCAACTTACTAAGCCCATGCGCTAATAACATAATGCATATAAAAAATAAAGACAACAATATCGGACTTTGTATACCCGATTGAACACATCTTACATTCAACCGAATATACGTCATCCGGCGCGGCGAAGCATCGTGGTAAATGATTTTAACCTCTCGAAATGGAGGACCTTTAATCCAACTTACTAATCCCATGCGCTAATAACATAATGCATATAAAAAATAAAGGAAACAATAGCGGACTTCGTATACCCAATTCAACACATCTTACATTCAACCGAATATACATCATCCGGCGCGGCAAAACATCGTGGTAAAGGATTTTAACCTCTCGAAATGGAGGACCTTTAATCTGACTTACTAAGCCCATGCACATCACATTATTACACAAACAAATAACGTGCATAAATTAAATAACGATAATAAACAAATCAGATAACATGAAATAAAATATGTGCCGTATACTCAAGTGGTACGTGGAGTTGTATCCCGAGTATAGATCATACTACCGTCCATTCGGAATCGGCTATGAAATTTATGTCCGGGTTTCCATCCTATATACCACAAGAGGCGACATATTTTCCATTTTATTCAAGGGCCACAACATACACCATTTCACAATACATGCATTTTCTATCTATTCAAGGGCCACAACATGCATCACTCTACAATAATCATGTAAATAAGATTCAATAAACAGTAAATTATGAATAATAATGGATGTGAAAAGTGCCCTCAGGTCTAACCTTTTTCGTCGACTCTCGGATTCGCGTTTCACGGCGATCGGAAGGGTTAAAGCTCCACAACTTTTCTGGTTCACTGGTTTGCGTCTTTCCTCGCTGTTTCGCTGCTCAAGCTACTATTTTAACTTCGTTTCACTGCTGTTTTGCTGCTGTCTTTTGGTCACTATTTTTGGTGTTTTAGGCTACTATTTTTGTTGTTAAAGGGCTGCTATTTTTACGGTTAAAGGGCTGCTGTTTGTTGGCGTTTTTGGCTTCTGTTTAGGGGTTAGTTTCACTAGTTTAGAGGGGTGTTCCAAGGGTAGTTTTTCGGTCAAACAGTGAATGTTTTAGGTAGTGATTTTTGGTATTACAGTGGATGTTTTAGGGGCTATGATTTTCGGTGATCTAAGGTGTTTATGGGGCTGTAATTTTTGGTGATCTAAGGTGTTTAGGGGCTGTGATTTTTCGATGATGTAAGGTGTTTAAGGGCTGTGATTTTTCGGTTATTGAGGGAAGAGAAGGAGAGAAATTCTTTGTTGCTTCTTGAGTGTATTAGGCTTTTTTCTTTGCTGTATATGCTTGAGAGTCAGGAGGATTCAAGGGTTGGAATAGATTTTTTTTATAGGCAAAGGGGGATGGGTGAATCCTTGCTTGACAAGGAAAGGATTTGTGCATTAAACGAGGATTTGATTTAGTGTTAAACAGGAAAACCAAAGATTGATTGGAGACAAGATTATCCTTAATTAGGAAGTTCAAATATTTAATTTGTTTTGTTTAGGCATGATATTTGTTTAGTTAGGAATATAATAATCTTGATTGATTTTAATTAGGCATGATTTTATTTTATTTGGTATATGATTTTTAGATTTTATTTAATTTCACCATGTGTTAAATATGTGTTTTATTAATTTGGACATGTTTTATGGGCTTTGGTGGGCTAATTGGGCTTGGGTGTGAGGCTAGCAGCAAAACCAGAAATACTAACACCGTTCGAATACCAATTCAAACGCTACACAAACGCCCGCAATCTGCTTGACATTCGAACGTGGTCACGAACACAGCACGAACGAAAACAGTGAACTTATGAAATGAATCTGATGAGATACTTATTCTGTATTTCCCTTTCTGACTTCTGTTTCCCGCGACTTCCGTGAATTAAAAGATAGTGTCTCCAAATGAGACTCATCATAGGGACTTACATGCAAAAATGCAGTGCCTACAGTAACCACCCTAGAGATTATTGTGAATACAACTACCATCAAGGGTGGTAGAGCTATCAATATCCTTCATGGTATGACGAGCTATCACATTTCATAGAACCACACTTTCCATCTTATCCACCACCCACCTACAATGATCTTCATCAAGAACCAGAACCATCAAAGGAAGATCAGATGATTGACATGCTCAAAGATTTATTCAAGAAACAAGACGAAAAGTTGGATACAATGCTTGAAACATATCAGAATCAACTCGAAAGTATTCAGAGACAATCAGCATCTATTCAGAGGATGACAGATCAAATAAGACAAGTCACAGAAAACCAGAACTACATACCTCAAGAACCAGTTTCAGATGACACTGATGAAGCCTTCGAGTACCAATCATTTCACAATGACACTTCAACAGAGGAGGAGGCTGAGCAGTATCAACAACCAGAGGTATCAGTTCAAGAGCCCAAACCAGCAAAGTCTCTATTTGACTTTTATTATTCAGATTCTGACGATGATGAAGCTGATCTATTTGTACCAACTGCACCAACAACGGAGGATCAAACTTTCAATCCTCAAAATGAAGATCTTGGAGCATGTTTTACCATAATGTTTGATGAAAATCTACCTGTACCATCCATTCCAGTCGTATCAGAGGATGAAGACCTAATGTCAGAAACATCTTTACATCCTCAGGCAGATACATATGAAGCATGCATTTCAAAAATGACATATGAAGAATTGAATACATAAATTTTAAAATTCATCTGTGAAGAAAAGGTGGAGCAAGAAACAGAGCAAATGGAGGAGCAAATGACTAACCTAATTGAAGATCCAGAGCATTCATGTGAAACATCATTGTTTTGGGGAGTACAATTTAGAGATATCACCCAGAAGCTTGACAAAATGGAACTTCCATTCCAAGTCAAGCACCATAAGAGACCTCCTGATTTTCTTTCTTTCTTTTCAGGAACCACTGGAGCAACAAAGATAAAAAAGGTGGCATAAGCACGAAATATGACAAAATTATTTTTGCCACTTTACCGTTGGAAGAGACCCTTCAAAAGCAATGTGCATGGAAATGTCTTTAATCGGACATCCAAAACGACACTGAAACCTCCTTGACAGATAGATTTCAGTCACGTCTGGCTAAAGACGAAAAATTTTGCGCTAGCAGGGAGGCAACTCATGTATTTTGTTGTAATTTCTATATTTTGTGTATACATGTTGTAGAGTTTTTAATTTTGTGTGTTATTTTTGTAGGGAAAAGCACAAACGAAGCATTTTAAGACAGAAGGAATGGTGTTTGGCAATCAGAAAGAAGAGAGCTAATTCATTTGTGATGGCTGAGTAAAGAATGAATTCTTGAGACGTATCCTAATGAATTTATACTAAACAAGTGGCGTGTTGCGTACACAATTCTGTTGCCTTAATTATTGCTTTGATTTGCTCTTCTGTTGTAATTATCTTTATTTTCATAGACAGGATCCGGACTTTTTGACCTTTCATGATTTCTTTTGTTGTTTAGCTAACAAAAGTCCTATAGAAGATACTAGTGCCATTGTTACTCACCCTTTTTCAGGTACTATAAATTCAGCCCGTCATTGCACTTTTGAAGGCATCCAGATTTAAGAAAGAAATATATAAAAATGGAAGCCACTTCAAGAAGACGAGTTGAAAACATCTATGTGTTTTGCGGTACTAGTGTTTGTACTAAGCCACAATACGTAGAAGCAGCACAAGAATTGGGTCGAGTCTTAGCTGAAAGGAATATGCACTTAGTATATGGCGGAGGCAATCTTGGACTAGGGGATCGTTTCAAAGGCTGTACAGGAAGGAGGCAGTCACGTTTTGGGAATCATCCCAAAACCCTTGGCAGAGGAAAATCTTATTGGATCATCAAACGGAGAGGAACTGATCGTGCCAGGTATGTCTGAACGACTGGCAGAAATGATTAACCGTGCTGATGCTTTTATTGATTTTCCAGGTGGCTTGGGCACATTGGAGGAAATTTTTATAGTGCTATCTTGGGCGAACCTAAACATACACCAGAAACCGCTTGGACTGTTTAACGTTGATGGATTTTATGATTTTCTTTGTTTGTTTCTTGATGATGCTCGGAGAAATGGGTTCGTGTCAAAACCTATGAAAGAACTCCTCTTTACTGCCAGAAATGCTCCGGATCTAATAGACCAAATCATAGCCTATGAACCACAAGTTGACCCTATCCTTTCAAAGATAAATTGGTCCGAAGACGATCGTGGTAAGAGGCGTCAGATTAATCTGGATCTTAACCTTTAATTTCCTGTAGAATTTCAGCTAACCATGTATTATCTTCTAAACTCTTCTTCTACTGTTTAAGACATTGAGGACAATGTCTCATTTAGGTTTGGGGGAGGGAATTAGTTGATCAGTACCTTGTTTTTAGTTTGTGTGTTGTTTTTATTTTTAGTCCAAAATTTTTCGAAAAATACAAAAAAATTGAAAATTTTTCAAAAATTACAAAAATATTTTGTGTTTTTTTTTTATGTTTTTATTTTGACTAAAGAGGTGAAATTGGTAAGAGATAGCTGAGTAAGGAGTTTCCACTCCTGAGACGTATCTAAAACCTATTTCGGAACAAGTTAATTTTTGTTTATTTCCTTTTAAATTATTTAATTTGTGAATTCTCCATAAAACGGACTAAAATGGATCTTCATATGCTCAGTTAGCAGATATTATCAACATGCATAGTAACATACGGACTTGAGCTAAAATTGAAAAGTTTGTAATATTCAGTGCTCTAGTTTAATTGGAGAAAGCATCTCAAAAAGTGAAGGAGTAAAAAAAAATATGAGATCCGAGTTATTAAGTCTGTAAGGGTGTTTTAACACCTAGTGCCCTAAAGCCAACTGGTTTGGGAGTCACTGGCCCAAAGCTCGCTACATGGATTAAGGATGTTGCAAAAATATATATATCTGAAGTCTGAGTAATTAAGTCTGTAGGGGTGTCTTAACACCTGGTGCCCTGAAGCTAACTAGTTTGGGAGCCACCGACCCAACACTCGCTACATAGACAGAAGATATTGTATATAAATAAAAATAAAAAAAAAATAAAAAATCAAAGAAAAAAATCAGAAAAATCCGAAAAACTATTCCATTGCTACAAAAATGTGTGAATTCTGATAAAACTTTAGGACAAAAATATTACTCTCTTATCAACTGCACTTATGACTGTTGTGGGCAAAAATGAATTGTTTAATATTTTGTTGGCTGTGTATATGAAGAATCGTAAATATAATCGGAGAATTTACTTATTCGGTAATTTAGAATGAAACAAAACAACTAGTAACTTGAAGTAGAAGTTTCACCTGATTAGTCACTAACTTTTTTATTATCTTTTCGCTTGTTTTTTTCTTTTATGTGCATTAGTTTCACTACCTTTTTACTTTTGTAAAATGTTTGTGGGTATCATTGTTGTAAATCCTCACGAGACTACCACTCATACACTAGGGATACCTAGGGGTTTAAAGGCTTGTTGCATACGCTAAATGCAACCGTGATCCCTACGAAAATGGCTTAGTTATTTTATTTTGTGTTTTGCTCGAGGACTAGCAAAATGTTAGGTTTGGGGGTGTGATGAGTGGTAAATCTATCACTATTTCCCACTCATTTAACCTAATTTTTGTATAGTTTCTTGATTCTTGTGAATATTTTGATGTGTTTTGTGTTAATTTGAAGATAAATAAAGTCTTAGGACATTCCGGAGGTGATTTGGAGCAAAATAGTGAAAATTGGAAAAAAAATGGCATTTTTGTAATTTGGCCGCGTCGCGACGCCTAACATGCACCAGAGCTGCTAACGTGCGCCGGGTCAACGGGTCAGAAATTGAGAAGTTTGACTTTTCTAACGTGCTTCGTGCCACGTGTCACCATCACAGCCGATATGCTAACGTGTGCCGTGCCACGTGTCATCATTCTACGGTGCCGATAATCACCATTGCCACGTGTGCCACGTGTCACTCCACGTCAGCGTCCATATCATCAGTTGACCGAGTCAACATGCCACCTCACCGCCATGTCATCATCAGCCAATCAGGAAGTGCCACGTGTCGCAATCATATGGTGCCGACAGTCGCCATCGCCACATCAGCATAATAATTGAGTTGTTAGCCGCCTCGCCACGTGTTGCCTTATCTTCTTATCCGAATTGCCACGTGTCAAGCCCTTAGCAAGCCACGTCAAAAGAAGCTGGCGTCACGACGCCCAGAGCCTACCGAGGCCTATAAATTCAGCTCGACGTTTTAGTTTCAAATGTACCTTTCTCTCTGAATTCTCTGATGTAAATAGAGATTTTTCTATCTAGTTTCTTTTAGTTTTTAGTTTTGTAATTAATTTTAATTACGTTATGTAATAATAGTAATTTACTTTCTTACTTTTTACAGTTCTTACTATTCACCATGAGGAGGTAACTTCCCCAGCTAGGGTGAAAGGTAATTCTTTTACTGTTATTATTTAGATTAATCTCCCTTAAAAATAATATATTCACTATTTAAAATATTGATTTAAAAAGGATACCGCCAAATTGGTCGGTTGGTAATTCATTTTAATCTGGTTTAAACCTGACTAATCAATGATACCGCCAGATTGGTCGGTTGGTAATTAAATTTTCTTACCGCCTATATGGCAGGTTTATTTTGGTTCCGCCTTTATGGCTGGTTGGACTTAATTTGACTTAATCAGGTTACCGCCTATATGGCTATTTGGTAAAATAATCACAAGTTAATATATTATATTAAGGGAGATATCTAAATAGTAAATAGTAAAAGTTGATCCTTTTACCTTAGCATTTTATTTTATTTTACTTTTCAGCTTTTACTTTATGTCTTTTACTTTTCAGCATTTTTACTTTATGTCTTTTACTTTTAAGTTTTTACTAGCTCTAGTTATGTGTTAGTTATCTGGGGTTGTGATGAATTCTAATATCACCGGTTTATAAGGGGTTATTTTATAGTTTGGGTAATTTAAAGGTTTACATATTAAGTCTTAAGCTTAATGCTTCTTGTTGTCTGATCACCAATAAGATTGATCTGGTAAATCTAAAATGAACTAGACATAGGGATTTTAGGTTTCAGCCTTAGACTTAATAGCCCACGATCTTCCTTGAGGATAGATAACTCTTTAATAGATTTCCTTACAGGATAGACATATACCTGTCGGGCGGGGGTAGCCATAATTGGAACTTAAACTTAATGAATCCAGATAATTTGGTTGACATAGACATATGGTTCAATTGGGTTAAACTGGGTATTTGCGTCTGACCATCGATAGAGGCTTTCGCATAATTTCGTGTTCCAGTTAGTAAACCGATTTATTACACAAACAAAAAATAATCACTTCATCTTTTAAAAGATATTAGAAAGATTCACAACCCTAGATCTTTGTGTCTTTTTTTATTTTCCTTAGTATTTTCTTTTGAGTCTGTTTTTATTTTAAATCCACATTCAACCAACCAAAAACAATCAATTCCCTTCTCCCTATAATTAGATACATGTAAATAAATAGTATCAATAATTAATAACAACATTAGAAATTAAGTCCTCGTGGGATCGATATTTTTATACTACTTGAACGATACGTGCGCTTGCGTTATACGTGTGTGTTTACGCCGGTCAACTTACACCCATACAGGGCCTCGAAGAACGTCATTTGAATACTAGAATGATAGCTATTATTATAAGCGAACTCAATCAACAACAGATACTTGTCTTAACCTCCCTCAAAGTCCAAAGTGCAGGCCGTTAGCATATCCTCCATGGTCTGGATGGTACACTCAAATTGCCCATCTGTTTGGGGGTGAAAAGATGTGCTAAACCGCATCTGAGTACCCATAGCCTCTTGGAAAGACTTCTAGAACTTTGAGGTAAATTGTGTACCTTGATCAGAAATAATTGAAATGGGTACACCATGCAAGGACATAATATTATCTAGGTAAATCTGGGCATAGTGTGAAGCTGAGTGGTGGTTTTTACCAGAAGAAAATGCGTCGATTTCGTCAGTCTATCCACTATAACCAAAATCAAGTAAAACCTTTATGTGTCTGTGGAAGAGTAGTAATAAAATCCATGGTGATTTTATCCCACTTCCATTCTAGAATTTCTAAACCTTGAAGCGTACCTGCAGGCTTCTGATGCTTCGCTTTCACTTGTTGACAAGTGAGGCACTTGGATACAAACTCTGCCACATCTCTCTTCATTCCTTCCCACCAATAGAACTGTTTCAAGTTATGATACATTTTCGTCGCGATATGATACATAACATAAAAAGATGCGTGAGCCATTTCCATAATCTTCCTCTTTAATTTTGCATTTACAAGCACCACTATACAACCAGTAAACCGCAAAACACTGTGCTCATCAACTTGGAACTTCGTTTCTTCACCTTGCAGTATATTATCTTACCTTGGACGTATGCATATATTAAATGCGCTTCTTCTATCTCTTCAAGAAAGACATACTTAACTTGAATTTGTGCCAACAATACCCCGGATTCAGAAAGTTGAAGCTCTACTCCACTTTGTAAACATTGGTGCATTTCTCGTGCTCTCTTCCTCCTGTCCATAGGCAAATAAGCTAAACTTCCAATCGATTTCCTGCTTAATGCATCAGCTACCACATTTCCTTTTCTTGGGTGGTATAAAATAGAACAATCATAATCTTTCAAGAATTCCACCCACCTTCTTTGTCTTGGGTTTAAGTCTTTCTGATCAAAGATATACTTCAAACTTTTATGATCAGTGTAAACCTCAAATTGCTCGTCGTATAAATAATATCTCCAAATCTTGAGAGCAAAAACTACGACAGCCATTTCTAGATCATGGATAGGATAATTCTGCTCATAAGCTATCAGCTGCCTGGATGCATAAGTAATAACTCTGCCATGTTGCATTAACACGCAGCCAAGTCCTATCCTGGAGGCATCACAAAATACTACAAAACCGCCTTAGCCCGATGGTAGGGCTAATACATGGGCTGAAGTCAAACGCCCCTTCAACACTTGAAAACTCTTCTCACATTCATCAGCCCATACAAATTTTACCCCTTTTGTGAGTCAATCGAGTTAAAGGCGCTGTTATACTAGAAAAATTCTCCACAAAGCTCCTGTAATATCCTGCTAGCCCTAGAAAACTCCTGATCTTAGTTACAGTTGTAGGATGTGGCCAACTTTGAACTGCTTCAACTTTCTTCATATCAATACTTAAACCATATTTAGACACCATATGCCCTAAGAATCCCACTTCAGATAGCCAAAATTCTCACTTAGAAAACTTCGCATATAACCTATGCTCCCTTAAAGTTTGTAAGGCCATGTGCAGATGGCGCTCATGATCTCCCGTGCTCTTAGAATAAATCAATATATCATCAATAAAAATAATCACAAACTTGAACAAAAACGGTCTAAATACTCGATTCATCATGTCCACGAATGCTACCGGGGTATTTGTGAGGCTGAAAGAAATAACCAAACACTCATAGTATCTATATCGAATTCAGAATGTTGTTTTTAGAATATCATCACTTCTAATCCGAAGCTGATGATAACCTGACCGCAGGTCGATCTTCGAAAAGTTTTGTACCACTTGTAGCTGATCAAACAAATCATCAATCCGGGGTATGGGATACTTGTTCTTGATGGTAGTTTTATTCAGTTGCCGATAGTTAATACATAACCGGAGTGTGCCATCTTTCTTTCTAACAAATAACATTGGTGCACCCTACGGAGAGGTACTCAGCCAAATAAAACCTTTATCCAAAAGATAATGGAGTTGAACATTTAGCTAATTTAATTCGTCAGACACCATTCACTAGGGAGGGATATAAATGGGTTGTGTTCCTATAACAACATCAATGAAAAACTCAATCCCTCTTTCTGGTGCTAGCCCTAGTAACTCTTCTGGAAATACATTTGGATGCTCTCTAACTACCAGAATCTGATTAAGTTCCGCTTGTCTCCCTTTTGTATCAATCACATAAGCGAGGTACCTTTCACATCCTTTCCAAAGCAATTTACGTGTACTAATTTCCGAAATCAAATTATTAAGAATCTCACTCCTATCCCCCTGAAATTCAACTTCTATTTCCTATGGAATCCC
This sequence comes from Zanthoxylum bungeanum, assembly GCA_019454045.1. Lineage (NCBI taxonomy): Eukaryota > Viridiplantae > Streptophyta > Magnoliopsida > Sapindales > Rutaceae > Zanthoxylum > Zanthoxylum bungeanum. Next base: position 7,341 of record SKCR01036577.1, on the reverse strand, counting down.
CAGAGTTACTACCTTCTTCCTACAATCTAAAGTGCATGATACCGAGATGACCGATCTATTCCTAGAATTATATCAAAATCAGTAATTTCAAACATGATCAAATCAATAAGATACACTGCCAGATACTTGACGGTGTAATATATGTTTCTTAAGCACAACTCGTATAGCCTATAACAGAGGGATTGTTAAACATATGTGATGACCTCGACTTGTATAGTTAAGAAATGTCATTTGTGTTCTTCAAGAATTCGGAGGTGGCCAAATTGCGTAATATAAGCTAGGCTTATATGACGAACGTGTCTGGACTTAGAGAGACTCACAATATGAAGTGTACTCGTTGAGTACTTAGGTAGCCGATAATTTTTGATAATAAATAATATTTGATATTATAATTATCAATCAAAGTAACTAAATGTTATTAAATAATATTAATTAATTATTTTGACTCAATTGGATTAATTGGATTAATCCAGAATCACACAAGGGTTTTGTTGTAATTTCAAAAATATCTCTAGCATTGTAGGATATTTTGGTAATTATAAAATATATAAAAATATGTGTATTTCGTTTGATTTAATTGGATTAAATCAAAGTGGTAGACAAAGGTGATTAGTCAAACCTAATTATACATATTTGGACATATTTGATTAAGCCCACCCAAAAGTTGATTAGAACTTTTATTAATTAAAAATTACATAAGGTTCACTATAAAAAGGCAAACTTGAGCAAGTTATTAATTAAGCTTGAGAAAGCTAAAGCAAGCATAAGTCAAAACATAAGAAAAATTAGCTTAAAGAAGTTTTTAGAGAATGTTTGGAAGTTCTTTACATTTTCAACGAGGAGAAGATTATATTTTTGGTTCAAACATAAAATAATAATCTAAAGAAAATAGTCAAACGTAAATACGGGCCGAAATAAAACAAAAGTCAAGCCCTAAATAAAAGAATAATAAATGCCAAATAACTATAATAGGCCTAAGTAACTCGTTGCTCCGCGGCCTGAATAAGATTCACCATCTTGGGTTCGTCCAGCGTCAAGCCCATACTCAATGAAGTAGAAGTACGAGAATAGTCAGATACCATCGTCCGTATGAATCCATGCATAGCTTCTTAGATCTTCTTAGCTCGAGACCTTGTGATTGGACCTTCTGGAACTTGTACTATGGCGGTCCGTCCATCATGGGCTACATCCTAGGCGGCTGCATCCTGGGCCTCATCATTCCCCCTCTCCTCGAAAGGATTCGACCTCGAATCTGCATCAAACAAAGAAAGATCAGAAATATTAAATGACGCAGAAACATTATACTCACCTGGAAAATCCATTTTGTAGGCATTGTCATTGATTTTCTCAAGAATCTAAAACGGGCCATCGCCTCAGGGTTGGAGTTTGGATTGTCGTTGCTTTGGGAAGCACTCTTTTTACATGTGTACCCAAACCCAATCACCGAGTTCGAAAGAGACACGACGTCTACCCTTATTGGCATGCGAGGTATATTGTTCATTCTTCTTCTCAATGTGTTTTCTTGCTTTCTCATGTATGGACTTGACCAAGTCAGCCTTGTGCTTACCATCCAGGCTCACCCTCTCATCAATGGGTAAAGGCAATAAATCCAGAGGTATTAGTGGGTTAAATCCATACACAATTTCAAAAGGAGAATAAGAAGTAGTGGAATGAATACTACAATTATAAGCAAACTCAATGAAAGGTAAACATTCTTCCCATGTCTTCAAATTCTTAGAAATGACAGTATATAATAGTTGGGATAGGGTCCTGTTAACGACTTCAGTTTGACCGTCAGTCTGTGGGTGACAAGTGGTGGAAAATAACAGTTTAGTTCCCAGCCTACCCCATAAAATTTTCCAAAAATGACTTAAAAACTTCGCATCCATGTCTGATACTATACTCCGAGGTACTTCATGTAAGCGAACAACCTCACTAAAAAATAAGTCAGCAATGTGTGTGGCATCATCTGATTTGTGACATGCAATAAAGTGTGCCATCTTGCTAAAACGAACTCTTTTGGCCAGAGGTAATGATGCCAAGTTTCCAGCGCTCTGACTAGGGCATAAAACTCTTTGTCGTAAGTTGGGTAACGCAGTGCTGCACCATTGAGCTTTTCACTGAAGAAAGCTATAGGACGTCGTTCCTGCATAAGTACTGCCCCAATACCGACACCTAAAGCATCACACTCAATCTCGAAAGTTTGGTTAAAGTTAGGTAAGGCTAAAACAAGAGTCGAACATAATTGATCTTTAAGAAGTTTAAAGGCATTCTCTTGTTCCTTCCCCAATGGAAACCGGTATTTTTCTTTACGACTTCAGTAAGTGGTGCAGCGATAGTGCTAAAGTCTTTTACAAACCTCCTATAGAAACTGGCTAGTCCATGGAAACTCCTAACCTCAGTGATGCTCTTAGGTGTAGGCCACTCACGAATGACCTTGACCTTGTTTTCATCAACCTCAATGCCTTGAGCACTAATGACATACCCTAGAAATATCACTTTTTCCATGCAAAAATCACATTTTTTAAGGTTAGCATACAATAATTCTTTCCTCAAAACATCAAACACAACTTGCACATGTCCTCATATCAACATCTTTAAACAATTCGGGAAATGTAATTTTAAGAACACTGAAAGATGGATGACCAAGACGCAAATGATATAACCAGATTTTGTTTTTGTTGGAAATAGATGATTCAGAAATTAATGAAAAAGTAAAAATACTTTTAATGCTGTTTTGCCCACTAGATTTTTCAAGAAGGTAGAGTCCATTCTCCTCTCTAGCAAGTCCAATCATCATCCCCGTGCTCTGGTCCTGAAATTTACAATGTGTAGAAGAAAATGTCACTTTACAATTCAAATCCTTCGTCAATTTATGAACTGAAATAAGGTTTACAGCCAATTTAGGCACATGCAACACATTTTTTAGAACCAATTTTGAGTTGATGACAACATCTCCATGTCCAACAACTGTAATTAAGGTACCATATGCTATAGATATTCTTTTATTATAGGACAAGGACTGTAAGAGTTAAAAATATTGGAAGACTGAGTCATATGGTCTGTGGCCTCAAAATCAACCACCCAAGATCCTTTGATAGGAATAAGTGAGCATTGAGAGAAATGGACTGAGATATTTTACTTGAAACAGCCAAGGATGAATTGCATGAAGATCAGGTTAAGTTGCAACTTGAGCGTGACAAGGAGAGAGCGAAGGGAAACACCACATTGGGTGAGACTAGTGAGAGTGGTGTATCTGGTGAGAAAAATAAGGCCAAGGCCATGGGAGTTCCCAAGGGGAGTGTGAGTGAACGTGAGGGGGAAACAAAAGGAAGAGTTAAAAAGAGTTTCTACTTGGGTGAGGGTGAAGCGAGGAAAACATTCAAGCCTAGCAAGCTCATGCTATTGTTAGTCTATAAGGAGCCTCATATTTATTTTACTAACTCTGACCATTTGCTTCATGTGTCTATTTCATCTCTTTTGCAGGATTACAGTGACGTATTGACAGAGGACATACCTAGTAGGCTTCCACCCATTAGAGGTATTGAGCATGAGATAGACTTCATACCTGGAGCAGTCATTTCTAACAGATCGGCTTATAGGAGCAAACCCGAGGAGACAGAGGAGCTAAAAAGGCAAGTACGAGAGTTGATGGACAATGGGTATGTAAGGGAAAGCATGAGTCCTTGTGCAGTACCAGTGCTTCTAGTTCCTAAGAAAGAAGGGACGTGGCGTATGTGCGTTGATTGCCGAGTTATCAACAATATTATGGTAAAGTATCGTCACCCCATTCCTAGACTAGATGACATGTTGGATGAATTGCATGGTTCCAAAATTTTTAGTAAGATTGATTTAAAGAGTGGATACCATCAAATTCGCATGAGAGAGTGAGATGAGTGGAAAAATGCATTTAAGACTAAGTATGGCTTGTATGAATGGTTAGTTATGCCATTTGGTCTTTCAAACGCACCTAGCACATTTATGAGATTGATGAATCATGTTATGCGTGCATTTTTAGGTAAGTTTGTTGTGGTTTATTTTGATGACATCTTAGTTTACAGTAAAACAGTAGATGAGCATGTTATGCATTTGAAGCATGTTCTTGATGTGTTAAGGCAAGAAAAACTGTATGCTAACTTTGATAAGTGCACTTTTTGTATGAATATATTTATTTTCCTTGGATTTGTTGTGAGTGCAGATGGCATCGAGGTAGATTTAGAAAAGGAGAAGGCAATTCAGGATTGGCCAACACCAACATAAGTGACAGAAGTCAGAAGCTTCCATGGATTAGCAAGCTTCTATCATAGATTTTTTAAAGACTTCAGTAGTATTGCCGCACCACTGATTGAAGTAGTGAAGAAGACTATTGGCTTCAAATGGGGTGAAGAGCAGGAGCGTGCATTCCAGGATCTGAAAATGAAGTTGTGTAGTGCACCAGTCTTGGCACTACCCAACTTTGAGAAGACATTTGAGATTGAGTGTGACGCATCCGGGATAGGCATTGGAGCGGTTCTTTTGCAAGAAAATCGACCAATTGCCTACTTTAGTGAGAAGCTTAATGGAGAAGTTTTGAGATACCCCATATATGACAAGGAGTTGTATGCACTAGTGAGAGCCATTGAGACTTGGCAACATTATTTGTGGCCTCGAGAGTTTTTGATCCACACGGATCATGAATCATTGAAGCATCTGAAGGGCCAAGGTAAGCTGAACAAACGACACACAAAATGGTTAGAGTTTGTTGAGACATTTCCATATGTAATCCGCTACAAACAATGTAAGGAAAACATTGTCGCCGATGCACTATCACGAAGGTATGCTTTACTTACTTCATTGAGTGCAAGAATGCTTGGGTTTGAATTTATTAAAGAACTTTATGCTAGTAATATTGACTTTCGTACTATCTATGCTGCATGTGCAAAGTCTGCTTTTAGTAAATTCTACCAACATGATGGGTTTTTGTTTAGGGAAAATAGATTATGCATTCCTGTTTGTAGTATGAGTGAGTTGTTAGTGAGGGAAGCACATGAGGGAGGTTTAATGGGGCACTTTGGCATTGCCAAAACCTTAGGGGTATTGAGTGAACATTTTTATTGGCCTAAAATGCGGAGAGATATTGAGCGTTTGTGTGATAAATGCTTAACTTGTAAACAGGCTAAATCTAAGGTTATGCCTCATGGGTTGTATACACCATTGCCTATACCTAGTGAGCCATGGGTAGATGTATCGATGGACTTTATCTTGGGTTTACCTAGGACTAAGAAAGGTAGAGATTCCATCTTTGTAGTGGTTGATAGGTTCAGTAAGATGGCACACTTTATAGCATGTCATAAAACTGATGATGCCACTAACATTGCTGACTTGTTCTTTAGAGAAGTAGTACGACTCCATGGGATTCCACGGAGTATAGTTTCAGATCGTGATGTCAAATTCCTTAGTCACTTTTGGAAAGTTTTATGGGGTAAGTTGGGAACTAAACTTTTGTATTCTACTACTTGCCACCCCCAAACTGATGGCCAGACCGAGGTTTTTAATAGGACTTTGACTCAGTTATTGCGTACTATTATAATAAGAACTTAAAAACTTGGGAGGATTGTTTACCTTTTGTTGAATTTGCATAGAATCGTAGTATTCATTCATCTACATCTTACTCACCATTTGAAATTATTTATGGTTTTCAGCCACTAACTCCATTAGATTTGTTACCTTTGCCTGTTGATGAACATGCGGGGCTAGATGGAAAAAGGAAAGCTGATTTGGTGAAGCATATACATGAGAAAGCAAGAGAGCAAATACAACGAAAGAATGAGGAATATGCTTCTCATGCTAATAAGGGAAGAAAACGTGTGGTATTTCAGCCTGGAGATTGGGTTTGGGTACACATGCTCAAGGAGAGATTTCCTTAACAACGTAAATCTAAGCTACAACCGAGAGGGGATGGTCCATTTCAAGTATTGGAACAGATTAATGACAATGGATACAAGCTGGATTTACAAGGTAAGTATAATGTGTCTGCTACATTTAATGTTTCTGACTTAACTCATTTTGATGCAGGTACAAATTCGAGGTCGAATCCTTTTCAAGAGGGAGATGGTGGCATGATCCAGGCCGACAACAAAGCAAAAGACCCATTATAAGTACCAGAAGGGCCAATTACGAGGCAGAAGACCAAAAGACTCAGAGAAGCAATGGCGGGATTAGTTCAAAGTTTTATGGCCGATTGCAACAAACAAGTAGAGACGCATGTGGGCTTCAATAGAGAGGGCCCAAAGCCACTTCACTTGGCCCAAATCAGCTTCAAAGGCCTTTGAAGACTTGAAGACTTTGGTATTTTTGTAATTTAGCCTTTAGGGGCATTGTTGTCTTTATGCCTTTAGGGTTTCTCTTTGTAACACTATTTAAGCTTTCTTTCTTTTTCATTTAGAGGACAATCAACGAAATTTGTAAAACTCAAAATCTTAAAGCTTTGGCTATGGCCGAATTCTTGTAGGAGAGGGATTCCCCTTTTCAAGTTTGAATCAACTTATCTAAGTTTTAGCAAACTTAGTGGCGTCTCCATTGCTAGAAAAACACTACAAGGATTCATCTTAAAGGTTCTCAAGGGCAAGTTCTTTGTGGGTCTTCTTTGTGGCATTGGAAGTGTTTTGTTTCTACAAAATCAAATTCGCGGTTCTTGGGGTTCTTTCTGTTGCTTGGGGTTTGCTTGGATTTCGAATCCAAGTTGGTTTCTTGTCACAAAAGTTTTTTTGTAGGAGGATGATAACATTTATAACATTTTTATGTTGATGAATACCCAACAAGTATACATTTAAGAGCTCTCAGATCGAGTTTATCTCTCTGATGTGAATGAATATGGACAAAGGACACACAACCAAATATATTTTAGGAGTAAGGTGGTTTGTAGTTTTTAAGCTTGGAAAAAATTTAGAAAAAAGTTGCATAGGGCTTATGTGATCAAGGACTCAGGAGGGTAATCTATTTATAAAGTGAGTAGCAGTTAAAACAGATTCTCCCCAATAATTTTTCGGAACATTCTTTTTGAATAGTAAGGCACGAGTAACTGCTAGAAGATGTCCATTTTTTCTCTCTGCCACACTATTTTGCTGTGGTGTATTGATACAAGAGGACTCCTGAATTATTCATTTTTCATGAAAGAATGATGATAAGGTTTGATTAAAATAATCTCTGGCATTATATGATCGAACCCTATTAAGTTCTACCCCAAATTGATTGTTTATCATGTGAAAGAAGGTCTGAAAGGTAGAGCCAACATCAGATTTTTGTTTTAATAAAAAAAACCCATGACATACGTGTACAATCATCAATAAACAAAACAAACCA